>JAVJIF010033252.1:0-251268 GCA_038442645.1 Agave tequilana | reverse complement strand
TTTTTTTTTTTGTGGTCCTACCATTCTGTGGGGAGAAATGGTAAGGGATTTTGGAGGAAACAGTGGAATCAAGTCCACTTAGGATTTTTAGCAAACCCCCAGCTATCAACGGATTTGAGGCGCCTTTACCAACTACCGTTTGAGTTGGGCTAGCCATGCTATTCCCCTCAGCATGATGAGTTGTCGAAGACTTTGTTGGGCTTAAAAGCCAACATTTTCCTCTGTCCTTAGCCGTCGGAGGCGTCGGATCAAATGGGAACGTGTCCCTTAGGATTTTTAGCAAATCCTCAGCTGTAAACGGGTTGAGGTGACTTTACCAACTACCGTTTGAGTTGGGCTAGCCATGCTATTCTCCTCAGCATGATGAGTTGTCGAAGACTTATGTTGGACTTAAAGCCACATTTTCCTCTATCCTTAGCGTCGGAGGCGTCGGATCAAATGGGAACGTGTCCCTTAGGATTTTTAGCAAATCCTCAGCTGTCAACAGGTTTGAGGTGCCTTTAACCAAATACCGTTTGAGTTGGGTAGCCATGCTATTCTCCTCAGCATGATGAGTTGTCGAAGACTTATGTTGGACTTAAAAGCCAACATTTCCCTCTATCCTTAGCCATCGGGAGCATCGGATATTAATGAAGAAGCTCTTCTGTGTTTGATCAGAGGTGTATTTTTAACTTGATCAGCGGAAGGAATACCATCTAAGGATAGTATTTCTTCAGAATCTGCCATTGATTGGCATCATAAGTGTATCGCCATTCGAGGTTATGAGGCGATATGACCCATTTGAGTAGACTGACTCTACCACAAATGTCCTTCCCATTTGGGTTAGAATTTTCCTCTTGTTTTGCGCGTCATCACCATGGGTCTTCTGACGGCTAAGACAAGATCGCCTTTCTTGAAAGTTCGTACTTTAACTTTCTTGTTGAAGGCTCTGGTGATTCGAGCTTGGTAGATTTGCTCGATTTGCTGTGGGCTGCAGACGCTTGTCGTCTAAGGCCTCCAGTTCCTGGAGTCGCCGTCGATGCTTTCCTCTGTCGTCATCTCTCTGCTGTCAAGGCGACGCGTAGAGATGGAATTTGGATTTCCAGGGGAAGCACGGCTTCACATTCCGTATACCAAGGAAAACGGCGTGGCCTTTGTCGGGGTTCGTACTGTTGTGCGATAGGCCCATAAGCATTCGCCTAGCTTGTCGTCCAGTCGCGTTGACTCTTCGAGACGAACTTTTTGAGAAGCTTGCCAATGGTCTTGTTGAAAGCTTCTGCGAGGCCATTAGCGGCAGGATAGTATGCCGTTGAAGACACACTCTGGATTCTGACTTAGCGCAGAATCTCTGGAATGCCTGGCTGATGAACTGGGGTCCATTGTCATGGACAATCCGCTGAGGTACACCGAAACGGTAAATAACGTGATGTTTTACGAACTTGATCACGTTTGGACGACTTCACCTCCTTCAAAGGAATGGCTTCGCCCATTGGAGAAGTAATCGGTTATTGCTAGAATGAACCGATATCCCTTTGATGATGGTGGGCTGATAGGACCAACCACATCCATCCCCCACATTTCAAATGGCCATGTAGAAGTCGTAGAGTGGAGGTACCCTGGTGCTTGATGGATAAAATCGCCGTGCACTTGGCAGGCGTGACATCTCTTGGCATAAGTGACGGCATCAGCAATCATCTTGGGCCAATAATAACCCAATCTTTGAAGTCAATGTGCCAGTTTTGGGCCAGGTTGATGGGCTCCGCACGTACCGTCGTGGGCCTCTTT
This sequence comes from Agave tequilana, assembly GCA_038442645.1. Lineage (NCBI taxonomy): Eukaryota > Viridiplantae > Streptophyta > Magnoliopsida > Asparagales > Asparagaceae > Agave > Agave tequilana. Next base: position 249,504 of record JAVJIF010033252.1, on the reverse strand, counting down.
CAATACCTCCTGGGCCTCTTTGGTGAGAGCACCGGAGTAAGATCCCGTCATGCGACCGACGATACAATGTTCGTATAATCGCATTATAGTAAAACTTAGGGGCTTTCCTTCGAATGGCAGCCGCTTCTTTGGCGTCCTCAGGCAGGATGCCGTACAAGACATAGTCGATGTAGGGGAATCGCCAGGCTTTAAGCTCTGGACCGGCCGACAATTCCAGCACTTCTTTGCCTCGACAATCTCCTTTGACTCCTGATAGTCCTCGAGAGTATTTTTCGGGCAATGCAAGTCGTGGCTGTAGACGAATATTTTCTCCATTGCTCCAGCTGGAAGAGCTAGGGAGGCTGCAAGGGAAGCGAGTGCATCGGCGTGCGCATTTTGCCTGCGCGGTACATGGTCGATGTAGAAGTTAGCAAACCCCTCGGCCAGGCGGATAGTTGCGTTGTAATAGGGTACTAAGTCTTCATGTCTGACTTCGTACTCCCCGCAAATTTGGCTGACGATGAGTTTAGAGTCACCGTATGCCTCGAGATTTTTAACGCCAATCTCATCGGCGAGCTGCATCCCGATCAATAGAGCATTGTACTCCGCCACATTGTTGGAACAAGGCTCCGTTAGCGAGACAGCTCGGGGATCACATAATTTTGTGGGAGACAAGTACTACTCCTACCCCGCCACTACGTGTCCCTTGGGGCTTGTCCTTGATGCACCGTCGAAGAAAAGTTGCCACACTTGACTTCGAACGATGTCTGAGTCAGGTAGACCTCGGCCACTTCGTCTGGGAGATCCTCGTAGACTTTGGCTGCCCTCGGCTCTGGGTGTTCAGCTAGGAAGTCTTCCACCGCTTGTCCCTTAATGGCTTTCTGCGGCAGAAAGTGCATATCATACTGGGATAGCAACATGGCCCATTTTGCCAGCGGCCATTTAGTGAAGAAGGCTTTGTCATAAGTAACCTCAGGGGGTTGACTTTTGATATGACATTTATAGTCTGGCCTACCAGATAGTGTCGCATTTTCTGAATGGCGAACACTAGTGCCAAACATTCCTTCTCGATCGGGTTGTACCGATGTTCGGCTCCGATCATTGTTCTACTCAGATAGTAGATTGCCTGTTCTCGTCCTTCTTCATCATTCTGAGCTAGTAGAGCTCCCAAAGAATGGTCCATTGCCCGGACGTACACTAGGAAAGGCTTTCCGGACACCGGGGCTGCAAGGACTGGTGGTTGGGTGAGGTATTGTTTGATTTCCTCAAACGCTTGTTGGCAAGCATGGTCCCAAATGAACGAGACACCCTTCTTCATCAACTTAGCGAAGGGCTGGCATCTTCCAGAGAGGTTTGAGATGAACCTGCGGATGTACGCCAATCGACCCTGTAAACCCCTAAGTTCCTTGAGGTTTCTCGGGGGTTGCATCTCTTGGATAGCGCGGACTTTTTCCGGATCCAAATGGATTCCTGTGGAAGTCACAACAAATCCTAGGAATTTGCCACTGGCTACCCCAGGAAGGACTTGGTGGGGTTCATCTTCAATTGATGAGCCCGCATGATGTCAAAGACCACCTTCAGATCAGCTATGTGATCTCCTTTAATGCGACTTTTCACCGCAATGTCATCGATATAACATTCCACCGTTTTGCGCATTTGCTGATGGAAAATGGCATTCATGGCCCTTTGGTAGGTTGCCCCGCATTCTTCAGTCCAAAAGGCATGACAGTATAGCAATATACCCCTAGAGGAGTCCTGAAGGAGGTATGCTTTTCATCATCAGTATACATTTTGATTTGATTGTATCCTGAGAATCCGTCCATGAAGGACATTCGTTCGAATCCACAAGTATTGTCAATCATAACATCTGTGATTGGCAATGGGAATTCGTCTTTGGGGCAGGCCTCGTTTAGATCGCGGAAGTCGATGCAGATCCTGATCTTCCGTTCTTCTTGGAAACGGGGACGATGTTGGCTACCCAGTCGGGATGTTGTTCTTCCCTGATGAAGCCAGAATCAATAAGTTTTCTGACTTCTGATTGAATTGCCTCCATTATTTCTGGGCGAAACCGTCGTTGTTATTGTTTGACAGGCTTTACGTCCGGATTGATGTTGAGGCGGTGCATGGCCACTTGAGGATCAAGTCCTGGCATGTCCTCATAATTCCAGGCGAAGACGTCTATATACTCTTGTACAAGAAATATTAGATCCTTCTTCTCTGAAGGTGACAGACCGTCACTTATGAAGATGGGCTTAGGATTAGCCTCATCTCCTAGGTTGATCTGAACAACCTTGTCTTCTGTGGGTGGCTCACGCTGTTCAAAGCGGGTATCCCAAAGAGCATTTAAATGTTTGATCCAAGGATCTGTATCAGATTGGATCATTTCTTCATTTCCATCTTCCAGGTGGCTTGTCGAAACCATGTTCACTGAAAGTTCCTTGAAGATGTTGCCGACACTGACATCTGACTCCCAAGATGATGTGTCTGAAGAGTAATCGTTGTTCGATGAATCTTGAGAATCGGAGGCTGATGGGACCGGAGTTGATACATAGCCCAACCCCCCGGCGCGTCCGATGATAATAATCGGGGGCCTTCCCTTTCGGCACAAAGGATCGAAGTAGCGTTCTTCTTCCTTTGCCGAAGTTCAACCCGGGTCTGTTGGTTAGATCATACCCCATGCACTTCATCATTTTGAGCGCTTTTGGTTCATAATGACTGAGCTGAGGGGATTCCTCCTCACTTTCCGATTCTTCGCGGGCGTTGGTTCAGTCGTCATTCGCCCAAAAGGATTGGTTTTTGGCCTTTTCGTCTTGTCGGAACCATGAATATAGATTCCTGCGCATCACCATTATCCTAGTACGTCCTGAAAGATGATTTTATTGGTACATGCAATGATGTCAAAGCATCCATTGCCGACCAGATGTCATCGTCTACGTCGGTACTAGTATCCGACGGTATTGAATCGGATGCACACGCAGAAAAATACTCAAAGTCTAAATTCTCATTAATATACCAACCGCCTGCATCGTCGGTGGTATTATCAACATCGAGCTTATTAGTGCTCTTTACAAGTGGTTCCAACTTCCACAGGCACTCTTCTTGCTCGGGCTCAGTGTCAGCCTCATTACCAGAGTCTGGCACCTCCAGTTGCGGGGTTTCATCCACCGGATCCTGATATAGGAGGGAGTCCGTGAAATAATTTTCGACCCCCTTAAACGGATACCTTTCGGCAACCAACGTTTGCACCTTCCCACTCGCGTCAATGTATTTCATGACTTGGTGAAGAGTGGAGGGAACGATGGAGTTGCGGTGGATCCATGGTCGTCCCAGCAGCAGGTTGTAGGAAGTGTCGGCATCGATGACGTAGCACGTCACCTCCGACTTGAGGCTCCCAATCTGGCACTTGAGCTTGATCTTCCCCATCGGACGGGTGCCGTTGGCATTGAACCCGTTAGATCGTCTGTGTAGGGCTCAAACGGTGGGTAGGGATGCCGAGGTGTTGCATGACTCGGCGGGACATGATGCTCAATGCGGACCCTGGATCTACCTGAATGCGGTTCACCTCAGATGATCCGATATAACCTGTAAAGTACAGGGGTCGATCATGCTTCCCTTTAACCTGCATATCATCTGCCGTAAAGGTAATGCAGGGAGCATTCTGGGAGGTGTGGAGACAATTCTCTACATCTTCCTTCTTTGGCACCTGGGTCATAAAGACCTCAGCATTTGCCAGAGCTTCTTGTAGAGCCTCCCTGGTCGACTTTGATAGTCTTAGAAGCTCATACAGGGTGATCCGCGCCGGGATGTTGGCCAATTGAGCCAAGACATCAAAGCGGTAAGGCGTTGTGGATCCTTCCGTATACCCTTTTGAAGAGCTCGAGAGAATCGAGTCTCTTTTTGTTTCTCCACTGGTGGCTTCGTGGAGGGCCTAGTTGGCTCTGCAGCCGGTTGTGGAGGGTTTGCCGCCACTTCGCCGTACTGCTTTAAGTAGGGCTGTCCTGAACGAGTCCCCGTCATTGGTTGGTTGGGCTCTGCGGCCAAGACTATTGTTTCCTCTTCTGAATCAGTCAGTGAGGGAACATCATCCTCTGCTTCTCGGGAGGAAGCACATACCACATGGCAGGACGAAGCTTTTGCCTTGCCTTTGGACTTCCTGTTGGTTACAGTAGTCCACTGCTGGCTGTCCACTAGGTCAGGGTGGACCCACATGATTTCCCTTGAGGCGTAGGGACGGGTACCAAGCCCTTCTCCTGCTGCTGTGAGGGTCTGTGTTGACCACTCTCAGCTCTCCTCTTGGGATAGGAGCTACCCCCGCAGGCGTTGGAGGTTGTCTCCCGAACTGGAGAACCGACGTCATGTTGGCTGTCACCTCCTTCTGTTCTGGTCGGAGTTTCAACACCTCCGCGTCAATCAGAGCCTGAAGGATGTCCTTGAAGACGTAGCAGCTTTTGGTAGGGTGTCCCAACATCCTGTGGTACAAGCAGTAGTTGGGGTTGTCGGTCTTGCCGACTTCCTGAGGGCGCCTGGCCTCAGGGAGCTTCAGTCGGTTGCTCTTGTTGAGTAGCTTGAAGAGCGAATCGACATGTTCCTCCTTGAAGGAATACTGCTTGTTGGCGCGGGGTTGGCTTGAAGAGCCACTCGCCTTGGCTGGTTGAGGTTTGGTGGGAGATTTGGTCTCCGTCGCCAAATTATCCTTCCGCTTTGTCTGGAGGGAGGTGTCTGGCGCTCGCCTAGTTGACCTCTCCGGCCGCGGCTTGCCTTCTTCTGCCCTGACGCGGGCAACAATCTCCTCAGCCTGTTCACCTTGTTGGACTAATTGTTTCCAGGTGCGGCTTTCAGCAACTCCTATTTGAGCAAGGAGTGAGGTTTGGAGGTTGTGGCGGCATGTTTCCACCAGGGTGGCCTGGGTCATACCGCTTGGACACCGGAGTGCCACGTTCCGAAATCTTTCCACGAAAGATTTGACGGACTCTCCCTTTCGCTGTCTCGTAGCTAACAGGGTGGGCATTGTGACCTCGGAGTCATCTTCGAAGAAGCGTGTTAAGAACAGCTTCTCCAAGTCGCCCCAGTTCTTGATAGAACCTTCCGGGAGTTTCATGAACCACTCAAAGGCCAACCCTTTCAGGGTGCCGATGAACAGTCGCGCCAGGATGGCGTCATTATCTACTACATTCCGGTTTGGGATTTGAAGTAGTAGATGTGCTGATTAGGGGACCCCTTCCATCAAAGGCTTGGAGGGTTGGAGCCTTGAACTTAGGAGGGTACGGGACTAAATCCCACTCAGCTGGATAGGGCCGGACCACTCCAGCTTCTTGGAGGTCTTTGCGACTGGCAAGGGCATTGAGGCGTTCCTCCAATTGACTCATCCTTTTAGCATGAGCCTTCCCTGGGTCTCGGTCGCCCTTTGACGAGGGTTTGGACGAGCCAGAAGTAGATCGAGGCTTCTCTTCAGAAGGCTCGGAAGATGAGCTTCCTCCCTTCTCTCTCTGTCCCTCGGCCTCCTAGGAGGAGATCTCCTCCTGTCTTCGAGCAGCTGTGCAAGCGCCAGCTTGATAGCGTCGATAGATTCCTGTTGAGACACAATCATCTCCATTTGTCTCTTTTGGATCTGTTCCAGACGTCTAGCTGTCTCATCAGGAGTGCCTGTCATGTAGGCAGAGGTCTCCTTCTCAACGGAGGAGTTTGAAGCCCCTGATTCCACTACGGCGGAGTGGAATCGTTCACTTTAACGCCATGGGCTAAGGCATTATAGTCAACCGGGGGAATGGCCCCAGTCCGGGTGCGAGTGTGTCGATACACTCCTTCCGGTTCAGAGTCAGACTCATCTGAGCTGACTGCGAGTCCTTTTCCCTTGCTTCTGCTTGTCATGTTCGCAGTAAGCTCCGGGTATTCAACGTCAGAGAAGGTTCTCCTTCTATGGGAGCGCCTTCTTTTGGCTGACGGGGGGATCGAGGTCAGCTGTCTAACTAAAGACTGCTGGTGCACACTCGACCCGCAACGGCACTCCGAGAGCATGGAGATGAGCCGTTGGCAGCAGCAGGATGAAGTGACCTGTGGGCACTTCTTTTCTTTGTTAAATAATCCCTCAAATCCATGGAAGAGGGATCAAAGAGACTATCCTCACAACGTCGAAGACGGGAGGCATCTATGTGCTGTGCAGAATGGACGCAGACTTCAGGGACGCAGCTCTCGCGTCGCGGCTGTCTGATGCGCGCCTGGCGTCTCTGTTGAGATGAGACGCGGGTCTCGTGCTGATGCCTGGTGCGTCCGGGCAGAGACGGGTGAGAGAGGATGGGCTGCTGGGCCCCACGCCTATGGGCTCGTGCCTCTTGCGCTTGACGAGGCGTAGAGGTCTCGCCTTGGCGTTTGATGAGTTGGTCCTCGGAGGACCTAACTGGAGGAATCTCGCGCTTGGGACGCCAAACGCGGACTTCACGTACTGGATGCGGCGTGGGCAAGGCGCGCGATTGTACGTCGCGTCCAGCCTCAGTTGGACAACCGACGGTTCCAACTTGCAGCTGACGCGCACGTCTCCTCTGTCGACGCTCAGCATTTCGGTTGCGTCGCGGAGGAGGAGAGAAACCGACAACATCCTGATGCTGAACATCAGGGGTTTTAACCACGCGGGTCCTCTGAGGGACACTGACGCGGGTCTTTGTGCGACGCAGTTGGTCGCAGCAGCAGTCGCGCGTGAGACCACGCTGGCCTTCTGAGAGGCGTTGACGCGGGTCTTCTGTGCATAAGGGACCGTAGCAGTGGCGCCCAAGAGAGCCTCAGTTCGAGCTTCGGAGTTATTCCCCGCCGAGACCCTGCGACAGACGCGGGTCTTTGGGCTCTTGGAGCCAGAAGAGAGGAACTCTTCGTACTTCGCCTGGTCGAACTCGACAACGAGCGATTCGACCATCTTTCCCTTATGGTGGACGTCATCTTGCGCCACTACCTGTTCATCAGTAACGAAGGTAGTCCCAGCGGAGTCGCCATCTCTTGTTGGACACGGAAAAAGAGGGACGGTGTAAAATTTCCTTGAATCAGATGAAAAATTACAACAGACTAATCTTCCGGTTACAAGGGAGGGAGGATGTTGAAGCTTGAATCCCCCCTTTGTTTAGTGCTGGGTTCTTCGTGTGGCGGTGGAGAGTGAATCTTGTTCTCCGTTGACCAGATGACCGTCTGGACCGTCAAGGGATCTTCTCCTTGGCAGGTAGAAGGAGTAACTCAGCCCCGTCTACCAAAACTCTAAAAGAGAAGGTAGGCGAAGAGCAACTTGTACGCAGCAAGTTAGCTTGAAGAGTCGAGCTCTCTCTCCCTCTGTATGTGTCGCGCCTGTTGATATCTCTCGGCCTCTTTATGTCTATTGATGCCTTTTTTTTTCTTTCTGATCGCCAAGGGTCCGACCCCTTTTTCATAGTGACGGGGCTATTTATAGAGGTCTTAGGGGGTGAACGTGCCCCCTAAAAATACTCCACGATGAGAGCCAACTTCCCCCTACATGGGCGGTAACCAACCCACGTGCCTGCTAAAGACACGCCACGATGGGAGCTGGTCTCCCTTACGTGTGGGCAGTGATTGGTCCCTTAACCAAGGCGGTTATAACTGAGACGCGGGTTTCAGGTCGACGCGCCTTGATGCCGAGACGCGGGTGTCAGACCGACGCGCCTTGATGCTGAGACGCGGGTGTCGAGCCAACGCGCCTTGATGCTGAGACGCGGGTGTCGAGCCAACGCGCCTTGATGCTGAGACGCGGGAGTCGAGCCAACGCGCCTTGATGCTGAGACGCGGGTGATAGTCCCTCGCGTCTAGAGCTTGAAACTTTGCTTTTCAATGGCTTGTCCTCCAGTAACTTTTGGACAGCCTACAACTGGACGCGGCGCGGGCAAGGTGCGAGATTGTACGTCGCGTCCAGCTTCAGTTAGACAAACAATGGTTCCAACTTGCAGCTGACGCGCACGTCTCTCTGTCGACGCTCAGCGTTTCGATTGCGTCGAGGAGGTAGAGAGAGACCAACAACATCCTGATGTTGAACATCAGGGACTTTAACCACGCGGGTCTCCTGAGAGACGCTGACGTGGGTGTCTTGTGCGACGCGGTTGGTCGCAAAGGCAGATGTGCCTGGGACCACGCGGGCCTTCTGAGAGGCGTTGGCGCGGGTACCTTGCTTGGCACAGTCGGCAGCAGGGGAGCTCGAGAAAGCCACAGATTGGCCTCGAGGCCATTCCCCGTCGAGACCCTGCGACAGCCGCGGGTCTTTGGGCTCTTGGAGCCAGAAGAGAGGAACTCTTCGTATTTCGCCTAGTCGAACTCGACAACGAGCGATTCGATCATCTTCCCCTTATAGTAGACGTCATCTTGCGCCACTATTTGTGTCCTCAGTGACAAACGTAGTCCCCAGCGAGTCGCCATCTCTTGTATGACCCGGGAAAGAGGGGGACAGTGAATTGCCGTAAAAGTTTTCCTTAAATCAAATGAAAAGGATTACAACAAGAACTGTTCCTTCCGGTTACAAGGGAGGGAGAATATTGAATCTTGAATTCCCCCTTTGTTTAAGGCTGGGTTCTTCGTGTGGCGGTGGAGAGTGAATCTTGTTCTCCGTTGACCAGATGACCGTCCTTCAGGGATCTCCTCTTCGGCCGGTAGAAAGAGTGACACAGCTCTGTCTACCAAAACTCTAAAAGAGAAGGTAGGCGAAAGCTAGCTCGTACGCAGTGAACTTGCTGAAGAGTTGATCTGCTTCTTCTCTCCTTCTGATTGCCGATTGCCGATTTCTCCGTCGTCCCGACCTCATAGTAAACGAGGCTATTTATAAAGGTCCTAGGGGTGAACGTGCCCCTACAAACGCTCCACGATGAGGGCCAACTTCCCCGCTACATGGGCGGTAACTAACCCACGTGTCTGCTAAAGACACGCCACGATGGGGGCTGATTTCCCTTACGTGTGGGCAGTGATTGGTCCCTTAAACAAGGCGGTTATAACTGAGACGCGGGGTGTCGCGTCTTGATGCTGAGACGCGGGTGTCAGGCCGACGCGCTTGATGCTGAGACGCGGGTGTCGAGCCAACGCGCCTTGATGCTGAGACGCGGGTCGAGCCAACGCGCCTTGATGCTGAGACGTGGGTGTCGAGCCAACGCGCCTTGATGCTGAGACGGGGGTGTCGAGCCAACGCGCCTTGATGCTGAGACGAGGGTGGTAGTCCCTCGCGTCTAGAGCTTGAAACTTTGCTTTCAATGGCTTGTCCTCCAGTAACTTTTGGACAGCCTACACCCCCCCAAAGGGTATATGGCTGTTTTGTTAGTTTTTTTTTTTTGCAAAAAATTACTCCTCCTCTCCTCTATTAATACTCATCTTTTCCACTCTATTTTTCACAATAAAAAATCTCTTAAATCTCTAAAAATTTTCAAAAATTCTCAAGTTTTCAATCTATACAAGCTCCCTCTCTGCAAGCTCTCTTTTAGATTTTTTAAGAATTTTTTTAAAGTTTTTTATTTGTTTAATTTTTTCAATAAGGCAGGGTAGGCTCGGCACGGCCCAGGTCTGGCCCGGGCCAGGTCACCGGGTCGTGGGCTGGACCCGCGTTCCAGAAATGGAACCCGGGCCCTGTCGGGCCGGGCAAGGCGGGTTAGGCCCGGCCCGGCCCACTTGACACCCCTACTAAGATTTGGGTTGATTTGGTCCCATACAAATTTAGGTACAAAATGGTAGTTGCACAGGTTTTTATGCACTGTTTGCGCCCAAGTATTCTTCGAATATATTTGAAGGCCCATCCATACAAAACTTATTCAGACCTTAAATCGTTCAAACATGAATTCCAATCTTTTGTTATGTCCGGTCGTGTTGGTTTGGTAGATATTTATGTTCTGTCTGTGTACTTCTTGTGAGAAATGCTCTGTTTGTATTTTGTCATGCCCTGCTGTGTTGTGACATAGTAGATATATTTACGTTTAGTTTTATTATCTTCTTATTAATGAAGCAGAGTGGACTTTCTATTTTTTACTTTAAAAAAAAAACAATGCTACCTTTCAAGTTTGAGTAAATGATAATTATATGGTATGATGATATGAGAGCATCAATTCTAAAGGTCTTACATTTAAACCTCATCATTATCAAACTTAAATATACTTATTTATCCCTCTTTGTTCTACCTCTTCAACTTCAAAACCGGAGTGGTCTCAAAAGGTTATCATCAAATTTAAGACATGGAACTAATTTTAAACATTACTACGCTTCCTTTCTGCAATATGATTAGTTTAGCATTTGATTAAGCTCTAAAAATATGGGGGATTTGCAATCATGAGGTGCATAGCAATTGCTGCATCAGTTCATGGCAGTGAGAAAATTCCCACAGTTTCAAAGTTGTTATAAACTTGCATACGGGATCAACGGTTTCTTCTTTGACTGGATGTAAACCCCTGATTCCTGGTGTACGTATCACCGTATCAGTACCCGATACGACGTACAAAATTGATTTGACCTCCGTGGTAGTCCGATTGAGCCGATTTCAGTTTCAAAATCATTTTCTAATATTTAAGATTTTAAGGATTTTCTGGAAATTTTCTGGATTATTTGGAAAATCTCCGTAGTCGGTGTCGACCGATACCGATAATCGGCTCTACGATTTTTATTTCACAAACAGAGTTATATTTTGAGAATTGGCTTTCATCGTATGTCTTAGAATCACATAAGCTATGTTCGGGTATTTTTGGGGATTTTTTGAATTTATCGAAAATCCGGCCAAACCGGTGTCGCCCGGTACCGGCGACAGCTTCCGGGATTTTTAATTTGCAAACCAGATAGAATTATGGAAACAGTCTTCATATTACGTTTCAGGATAATATTCTCTATTTTCTGTAATTTTTGGGCACTGTTCAGAGCTGATCGAATTAGGACCAATATAATAATAATAAAATATCCTTATTTTTATATCCCTTTAGTTTTCTTTTCTTCTCCTTTCTTCCCAACGAAGCTTCCCCCACCGCCTTACTGTTTACCCACCGCCTCTCTCCCTCTATTAAAATCCTCTCTCTCTCTCCCTCTCTCCCTCTTTAATTCAAATCCTCTCTCTCTCCCCTCACCCTCTTCCTCTCTCTCCCTCCCTCAAGCCAACCTTTCTCTCTCTCTCTCTCTCCTCTCCTCTCTCAATTACCCTCACTGTTCCAGCAGCCAGGGGCGGGGTTGACCCGCGCCCGCGACCGACAGTGGCCGTGCGCCACCGCGCCGCCGGCCAGGGGGCGCCGCCGGCGGACCCCAGGCCGGCGCCTCCCCAGGCCACGCGAATTCCCCCTCCTCTTCTTCTTCTTCTCTTTTTCTTCTTTTCTTTCCCAGTTTTTCTCTTTTCCCTCTCTCTCTTCCTCACTCTCTCTCCCTCCCTCTCTCTCTCACACTTTGGGCCAGAGCCCGGACCGCCGCCGGCAGGCCGGCCGCCGCCGCCGGCCAGCGAAGCTGGCCGGCTGGCCCGCTTGCAAGAAGCACAGCAGCAACTGTGCTGCTGCTGTTGCTTTCCTCCTTATTGGGTTTGGGTTTTTAACCCAAACCCATTAACCCAAATAAACCCCAATCCAACCCAATAACCCATTAAACCGTACCCAATACTTTAAGTATGAGTTCGGGTTATCGGATCCAAACCCGGCCCGTTAACCCGCTCCAAAACCCGTTACAGGTACTTTTACATAAAAACCCCCTGCTCCATTTTATTAATTACATTTTGAATTATTTTTATTTACATATTTATCCCATTTTGATTAGGTTTAGCGTTCGGGCGATATCGGGAGTATCCGCACTCCGGTTTGGACGATTCTGGATCCGTTGCGATCGTGGGAACGAGAGCTACCTTCCCATGGCTAGTTAGTGAGTGTTTTTCTTTTATAAATTATATTTGATCATGTTTAGTAATCTTGATTGGTTGCCTTATCACACTTGTCGTGTTGACCAGTTAATCCCTGTAACAACTGGAAATACTGTTTAATAAATGGTACTTAGTGAAAGACTAGTATAACAATTCGTTAAACATAATCAATATCATAAGATGGTGACCTACATTACAATTAGGGATCGCTGATACTCGATTAGATATGATCACTGGTACCCGCCTCACACTAGATACCATGACTATATGTACCCGTAATTATTACCCGAACATGCTAAGCATTGGATACTATATATTCGGTACAACTAGATATCGTTATCACGCATTATACGATATATTATCATTCACTGATATACGGATACACCAATACTGCTATTGCATGTTAGGGAGTTACTGTTACACGAATGATAGCTACACATCTATGTTCCACTAGTACCCGGATAAGTACCGCGTTTCCATTGGTGTTATCATCATTACACGGATACTGTAGTTCACCGTACATGATATTGGACACTGACCACTGTTATTACATGTACATGTTACACAGATACTATGACACGTCACACTCTCTTATTTCGTATTCATGTCCCACCGATATATACATGCACCACTTCACGGATACTCGTTACACAGACAGCACTGCTATATATGCTCACCGCACAAGTGTACATACATGTGTTGTTTCTATCTTCTTGTCATATGGATCACCGTGCATATTACATGTATTATTGTTCCATGTTCCTGTATTCATGTTATATGATTATTTCCTGTTACTGATATGGATATTCTCGTTACTGGACATGAGAGCTGTTGATATGCGATATGTGGAATCCCACATCTATTGTTCCCGTTTCCCGTTATATTTCCCGTTATATTGTTCCCGTTTCCCGTTTATATTGTTCTACGCTATCAACAGAGCTCTAGTCCAGTTATCATGTTACCCGTATCATGTACAGTAGTTGTTCTTGTCACATTGTATACTTGACATATCAGATAATAATGATAACTTGGGTATGGGGGAGACTTGACGGTTGATTAGATCATATCGGGTGGATGTCTGGATCCATTGTTTGTCCCACTGCAGGGGACGGGGTAGTGCTGGCTACCGTCTGTTACTCATGAGCATCCCGTTATTGTTTTAGCTCACTGAGATTCCCGTTACATGTTACAGCTCTAGCGGGCTGGCCCTGGTCTCAGCAGCCAGGGGTCTGTTTAAGGCCGTTGTCCCGGGTATGCACGGGATACACCCACCGATAAGAACTCCTCGACCATGGGTTTCCATTTAACATAATAAAACAGTATACACAATAGTGACGTCGAGAACACTTGTTATTTGGTCACTCTCTCGTTTGGATAATGGTACCCGTAGGCCATGTCCGGATGGGTTTGACTGGAGTGCGGGCTCCAGTATGAACTGCCAGTGGTATGGGACACTGGAAGAGATTGATTAAAATACCAGGTGGTACTGATTGCTACTATTGTCTAAAGAACATGACTTGCCTGATACATGTATACTATTGTGTAGATGTACTTGTTACTGTTTATGATACTTTGTCCGATATCATGTTACCTGTATACTTGTTACTTTACCCGGCACATTTTACACTGTCTGTAGTGACATACTCCTCATGTACATGTATGCTCTGCTTTACATATATTCTGTTTTCTGTATAGCAGATATCATTACCGTATATACACAACACAGTATTATGGTTATAGTGCATATGCCCATCTACATGTTCAATTCTACCACATCACCACTCGCATGTTCATTTCTATCACGTTACCATTTATTCTATAAACTGGACACGACTATAGACATGACCTGATGATAACCCGCTAGGTAGTGGTGGTAATAAAAGATGACATGTTTATCTATTTCTCTGCTTATTATATCCTTATTATATGATATCACCAGTACGACATTATGTATTATATATCGTGCTTGTATTACTATTGTATCTATTACTGCCTCCTTCATTTTACCACTCACTAGTCGCTTTCTGACGACCATGGGTTTGCATGCCCAGGTCGGAGATCCGAGTTACCGTAGCTTCAGAGAGTGCCTTGGAGTCACTTAGGAGATTCCTCATCGGCCCCATTCATAGGTATCCTTGTAATTTATTGCTGTTATCGTATTTATCACTGTTCTTCTTATCTGTTATGATCACTCACCCCTTTTCTGCAGGTATTCTTGTACGTATTTCCTGCTGGAACCATTATGTCTATGGAGGTGATTCCCTGTACTGAGGCTTAGCGTACGCATGAGGTTGTTTTCACCTCGCGTATGTACGTCGCCATAACGTCCCCGTACCTGCGGGATCGGGGCGTTACACTGGATTTTGGAGAAACTCAAGAAGAAGATAGAAAAATACAGTGAATAGTACTTAACAAGAAGTTGCATGCATTTGTCTCCATGCATCATCCACCCGCAGCTGCGGAGCCACGATTTTAAAGACAAGAAGCACAAAATAACGGGTTGAGCATGTTCTTGACTGTCGGCATCTCTTAAAAGAATAATTATAATAGAGTGGGTTTCGATTCCGAGCTTATGAAGTGCATTATATTAACAAAACCGTAAATTTTTCTCATGTGTTTAACAACAACACGGATGAGACTTTGGGGCTGCTTTAAGTGGCAAGTAACTAGCATTGCGGATATTTTGCAGACATAATCACCTGTATACAACTCACCTTTTCCTAAGTGTATTTCTATTTATTATTTATTTTTCTCATTTTTGTTGTTTTGTAACTTTATTGTTAAGGAAAAAAAACCTTACGGGAAAAGTAGCGAAAATGTGTACTTTGTACATGATGTGCTAGATATATATAGTGGCGATCCGATGAGAAAGGTATCTTAGGTGAGAAGATAAGAAGAGAGCACATGAGTCGTAGGATTGTTTTTTGGGTGGTTAAGATTAGTTTTTGAGCTGGTTAAATTAGTTTTGAGTTGATAAATTTAGTTTTTGGGTTTTAGTTTTATTTCCTCCAAATCTAATCTGAACCACCCAGAAACTAATTCGACGGTTCCAATGCCCCTTTCTCATCTTCTCACATGAGCTAGCTTTCTCATTGGATCATTACTATATATATATATATATATATATATAATATATATATTATATATATATATATATATATATATATAGTAGGTCTCCTTAGATTGTAATCCAAGGAGACGGCTAAAACTCTCACATCCTAATTTTTTTTTCACGATCTGATCGCACATTATCATATTCATGTTATAAGATGTATGCATATAAAAAATCACCTGATTTGAAGTCTGTTTACTCTATTTTCTTTGGGTTCAAACATTAACGATTTTTAAACAGTAGAACAAAATGAACGATTAGATCAATGAATAAATGAACTTCAAATCACATGATTTTTTATACGCGTACATCTTATAACATGAATATGATAATGTGTGGTCGGATCGTGAAAAAAAATCGGGATGTTGGAATTTTAAGCCATCTCCTTAGATTGTAATCTAAGGAGACCTACTAGGAGCACTTGACCCTATATATATATATATATATATATATATATATATATATATATATATATATATATATATATATATATATATATATATATATATATATATATATATGAGAAAAATGTATATCAGCCTGCGGGGTGAGAGTACTCTCTCAGCCTGCGGTGACGTGGCTCAATATGTTACCTCACTGACTTGCGGCCCGCTTTTAGGAAGAAGTTAAATTACCAAATACCCTTTTCGATAATTTTCCATATTGTTTATTATTATTTTTCCTCCTTTTTTTCCGCTCTTTATAAGATTTAGGTTATTGTATATAAATTACTTTTCGCCCTATTTCTTTACCTCTTTTTTGAAAGATCTAGTTTCTCCTTTTCAGCCTGCGATAAAATTTTTTCTGAAAATATAAAATCTTTTCAGATCAATTTTTTCAGCCTGCGATAAAATTCTACTTTATGGTTTAATTTTTTTGTATATAATGTAGTCAGAGTCTTTGGTCGCAGTGTACATTTAAACTGCGACCTTAGTCAGAGACTTTGGTCGTTGTGTACATTTAAACTGCGACCTTAGTCAGAGACTTTGGTCGCAGTGTACATGGTTAATTGCGACCAAGGTCGCAGTGTTGTTATTGATATAGATGGCCAGCAACTGCAATCTAGGGTTGCATTATATGGACTGCGGCTTAGGTCGCAGTACGTTAAGTAAGTTGTTTTATTAAGTGTTATTTTGGATTTAGTCATTTTTTGAATCTCAATGAAAAATGAAAAGTTTGCTGAGGGGACGCGACTTGGAGTCACTCCGAGAGACGCGGCCTGTCATAAAGATTTTATGAGATCTTTAAACGTCAAGTCTACGTTGACGAACCCGCACCATTCGTTGTTTCCCGAAGCTGTTGTCTACGCGTCGACTCTTCATTGGTTTAGGCGTTAATGTCTTTAATGCCAAACCGGCGCTGGCGGTTGGAGACCAGCGTTAATGCCCTCCATTGACTTCGATAGTAGTGCGATTATTAAGACCGACGGTTCTGATTAATGAACCATTAATTATGGTTATTATGGGCTGCCTATAAATAGGGCTCACCCTCTCCCTTTAACAGCCCATAATTAGACTTTTTTCTTTCGAGAACAATTGCTCTGAGAATTTCCGCCTTCTTCGGAGTCTCTAACAGGGGCCTGCCTCCATGGATGAAGATGACCCTATATGACGAACTTGATTGATGTTCGTCCACAAGGGAAGAAGTCATAGACCTCATCGTCCACAAGGGAAGAAGTCATGGTCCTCGTCGTTTACAAGGGAAGAAGTCATGATCCCTGACGAGGACTTAACCCTCACCAAGATCTCCTCGGACTTGATGCACCAGTCAAGCTTGCTGGCATGGCATGGTCAGAGTGGATATGGCGGCGGGGATGTGGTGGATATAGTGGTGGGTAGCATACCCTGTGAGGTCTCAAAACCTCCTCTCTTACCCCAGAAGTGACATCGAGAAAACTCCATGCTCACTAGATAACCTTCTGGTGGAAGAGATGTTCATCAACGAAGGATCGTATCCCGCCACTTTGGAGGGTCAGGTGGAATCGGAGGATTCTGCTGCCACCAGACCTCAATAACACCATTGCTCTTAGTCAATAAGGGCTCTTTTCATGTTTAGTCGTGCATCACAGTGCAATCGGCTTCGATCGTCGCCACAGTGTCCAATCCTCGTTTGGCGCCCTTCCAAACATCCTGTACTTGGAATCATATGCAACTTTAAGGAGTGAGTGCAGCCTCTGAGAGAGAGAGGGACTTCTTTGTACTGCTGTATTATAACACTCAATCTTATTGTATAAGAGAGCGTTTTGTATCATTTTCACATGCCTGAACATAAATGCCTGGACATAAATAAAAAGCATATTTATTTTTAATAAACTACGGCCTTGGTCGCAGTCATGCATTGCAAACAAAACAACTTGGACCAGAGACGACACTGCGACCAAGGTCGCACAAGACTACAGTGCAAAACAGAAACAACTGCGACCAGGCTCAACACTGCGACCAAAGACTGCGACTAAGCAACTGCTGCGGTGACGTGTCACCTCGTCGCAGTGTTGTTGTTGATTAAGACTAAAGACCAGCAACTGCGACCAAGGTCGCTGTGTATTTATTAAGTCTGCGTCCAGCAACTGCGACCAAGGTAGCAGTGTTGTTGTTGATTAAGACTATAGACCAGTGAAGTACAAATTAACTTTTTATAGAATTGTTTGCCTATATCTTTAGATTACGTATGGTGCACATCTTTCCTTTCTCGAGATTAACATTAGTGCGTCTCTTTTTTCTAGACTGTTGTTGTATCACGGTAGATATAATATTAATTACTTCATTTAATTCAGTTTAATTAATATAGTAATTTTTTTAAGATTTGATATACGCGAATTGATCTCAGGGTCACATGGCTGAACTACCTTGTAAAATTATAAAAAATCTTTTATATAAGGCATGAGAAAGAAGATTGCGACTTTG
Source organism: Agave tequilana (assembly GCA_038442645.1). NCBI lineage: Eukaryota > Viridiplantae > Streptophyta > Magnoliopsida > Asparagales > Asparagaceae > Agave > Agave tequilana. The sequence goes on along the minus strand of JAVJIF010033252.1, from coordinate 231,674 downwards.
GTCGCAGTACTGAAGGAGGTCGCATTGCTATACGATAGCATGTTTCCTCCGGTATTCTTTATTCTGTATTAAGTCTGCGACCATGGAATTTTTTTTACTTTTCAATGCTAGAAGAAGTCGTCATATAAAAGGGGTATTTTTGTCAATTTGTTTCACGATTGTTTAGGCGGGATTTTTTGATTTTTTTGGCGCCCACACTCTGCGGCCGATGTTTGGCATATATTCAGCCACGTCCTGCCGGCTGAGAAACTCTCTCAGCCTGCAGGCTGAGGTACAGTAACCCCTATATATATATATATATATATATATATATATATATATATATATATATATATATATATATATATATATTTAGAGAGAGAGACTTGTGTCATTCCGAAAGGATTTGAGACCGGATCCTTCTCACTCAAATACAACCCTACGACATTCGAATACAAGATCTATTCTGTTGAAATTGATCTATATTATTTCAAGTATTTTAAACCAAAAATTAAGTATTTTAAATGTTCTTTTCTTAACGGAGTAAATCATGTTTTTGAATGTCGATGTTTGAGTGGAAAGGATTCGGCCTCAGATCCTTTTAGAAGGACGTCTCTCCCTATAGAGACTTGGAGAGAGAGACTTGTGTCCCTCGGAGAGATGAGAGAGAGACTTGTGTTCTTTCAGAAGGATTTAAGCCTGAATCCTTCCCACTCAAATTCAACACTCCGACATTTGAATATAAGATCCACTCCGTTGAAGTTGATCTATATTATTTCAAGTAGCTATAAACTAAAAATCAAGTGTTTTTAGTAACTTTTGCCCATCCATTAAGCGACGTAAAATGGCAGCTGAAAGTAGTGAGTTGATTAGATCTATATCTTTAGACATATAAATTCTCGATCTGGCCATTTCATTATGATCTAAACATTTAAAAATCCCAACAAACCCTACAAACCAATTTTGGTTAGGTTTCAAATGTTCTACACCGTTAAACCAACCAACTCACTATTTAGGTCGTCCGTTTTTTCCTTACTTGATAGATGTTTTCCATTGATTCGCAAAAAGGAAAACTTACAAAAAAGAAGAAGGGGTCGGGGAGCGAAATTACAAGTAATAGGGATTGAAATTATAAGTAAATCTCCTCTGAGATTTCTGAGAAAATGTGCCGGTAGGAATCTGATCAGCGCGCAATCACTTTATCCCTTTAACGATGCAATCGACCAGGTGGTCGAACTGCCTCCTAATAGGACTCCCTTCTCGCTTGGTTCGGAGAATTGGAGAACAGAAGATCAGTAGAGCCCTTTTGCTAGGAATTCTGCTCTTTTGAGTCAATCTTTCCTCTCTGTCCGTGCGTCCTCTTTTTTTTTTTTTCGTCTCTCCCCTCCCGTCCGTCATCAGCAAGGGGCCTTTTTATAGCCGATGTGGGGTGTAACCGTCCCCTTGAATTCAGCGAGGCTGAATCAGCCATCAGCTTCGCTCGAGTCTCGCAAATGACCTTGCCACGAAGCGCTTTGAGAGCTTCTAGCGAAGCTAGAGGGCTTGTGCGAACGTCCTCATGCCGTTATGGCTAAATTGTCTCCACTTAATGTGGGACGAAATGGGCGGGTGTAACCGCCCACTTAAAGTGGCATTAATCCCACTAACTTAGTGGGGTTCACCCATTAATCTCTCGTGAGATTTTGAAACGGTTAATTTGATGACCTGGTAAAGCCTATTGCGGAGCTAGATCATGCGGAGCTAGATCCTGCGAAGCTGGATCCTGCGGAACTAGCTTAGGCGAAGCTTGCTCATGCGAAGCTAAGACTTAGCTCATAGTTTCAGGCGAAGTTACCTTCAGAGCCTTGTGTGAAGCTGAGACTCCGCTCATAGCAGAGTTATGACTCAGTTAGGGTATAAGGCTCCTGCCGCGAAGCTCCCTAATCAGCCCTTTTGCGGGGCTAAATGGAAGGCTTCAGGCGAAGCTAATAGTTAGCCTCAAAGCAAGGCTACCAACCAAGCTCAGGCGAAACTGTTAGTTCCATGCGGAGCTATATGAAGCTTATCTTGGGATTATGTCCAGGCTAAGTATTGAGCTAGCTTAGCGTCTTAGGCCCGCTTGGTTTCTTCAAAGGCAACTTTAGCTTACTATCTGCTTTACTGGATTAGTAATGTCCATGTTGGTGGCTTATCTCTGGTTATCAACTTGTCTTCGACTTATCTTTTGTAGATGTTGATAAGTCAGACGTCGTTCAGACCGGTTGAAGATGAATGCGGAGTCTTGTCTTTTTTGAGTGTCAATAATGGATGGGCAAAAGGTATTCAAAACACGTTTATAAATACTTGAAATAATATAAATCAACTTCAACGGGGTGGATCTTGTATTCGAACGTCGGAGGGTTGAATTTAAATGGGAAGAATCCGGGCTCAAATTCTTTTAGAAGGACACAAGTCTATCTTGTATATACACACATATGTGCGTTAGACTGATTCACTCATGCATGAGCAATCCTATATAAATGATTGACACACAAATTACAGAGTCGGCAACAAGTTACATTCTTTGTAGGATTTAGGCCATTGAGAACCAAGGTTGGTGCACGACAAGAGATCAGTAGTCTCGATAGGATTGTTGGCTCCCTTGCATTTTGTAGAGAAGAAGCTTGGATAACTAGATGATTTGAGTGCCTAAGAAAAATACATCAAAAAGTCACAAAGAGCAGCAACACTGGCTCTACAAATCGAATCTTTCTGCTGGCTTTTCTGTGAATAAAAATTGTGGGGAGCGGAGAAACGAGCTTCAAACAGTGTGAAGATAGGTTGATATGTTGATTTGGACGGTGGGAGACTTGAGATAGTTGAATAAGTTGCAGTCTCATTGGCAAATGGATAACATAAAGAAAAGAGAAGGATAATGTAAATGATAACAATAAAGTGGCAAAAGGAGATTCCATTCATTCTCCCACCATTGAGAAAGATGGCATTCTCTTTCCATTGGGAACTTGAAGCCCTTTACTCTTTGTGGCAACTCACTTTGAACCAAAAGACAAAAGACGCAAAAGTTGGAGTTGCGTCTTTCTATTAGGGCCTGTTTGTTTGAATGAAATCTTTCAAGAAAATCTACTGCAGGGCTGCGGTTTTGTGTCAGATTTCAATTTTTTTTTGTTTTGTTGTGAAAAAAATTGAAAACATTTTTGTAGGGTTCAAGAAAATGTGATGTGGTCTCTCACTCGATTCCGTCGCACAGGAGGTCAGAAATTACCCAGAAACCTGACAGCTTGTCAGATTCACAGGGGATTATTGAGTGACAAGGATCAAGCACATCTTTAAGAGGTGCCCATTTTTTCCCTTGTGAGTTGAGAAAGAGTAGGAAATTTTTGGCCCAATATACGAGACTAGTACAAGCTAAATTGTTTATTTTGATTTTTTTGTTAATAGGATCAACACATCATCATTACTTTATAAAAAAAATATCGCTGTCTGCCTAATTATTAACTAATTTTTTATCTTTTCAATAAATATATCCAAGAGTCATGAAATCTAACTAAAATATTAGGATGAATTTTCTGTTTCACTTTGATTGGACTAATGCACTCTTTTTCCTTCAATGCTTGCATTCTTCTAATGATGAGCCTGACAAGAGAATCAAACAGAACTTCACATATTGGTAGGTGCCCTTCAATACATGGATTCATAGGTCATAATCCCATGGATTTGATTCTCATCATCTCACAATCAATTTATGGAGCAAATGAAAAAGGTGTGTCATGCTGTTTACTGTATAGATGTGACTAAAATTGAAAGATACATCACCTCCTTTGTACATATGCACTAAGGTTTGAGATTTGAATCTTATGTAGGTGGAGCATCCACATATAGATTATGACAATAAGTTGCATCAAGTATTGGGATGGGTAATAAAATTGTGGTGGATAAAACCGACTTACAGTGAATTGGACCTATTAGAAGTGAAGTTTGATCACTTTCTGGAGATGTTATTTATCAGAGCACACATGGAAGATACCTTTCAGGTTAGAAACACTGATGTGGTGTCGGCATAAGACTCTCAAGCGTGAGAATCAGTAATCGAAATGAAAAGATGGGTGGACCGAGTAGAGGATTACTGTCGGCGAGTAATGGTAAACTGAAACCGGAAAACTTTCAGTGCATAGGATGGACTAGCACAGGAAACTGCTAGTATATTGGATTGACTAGCACAATAAACTGCTAGTGTGATGATTGAACTAGTACGGGGAACTGCTACTGTAGTGGAATGATGAACAGAAAAAGAAAAACTTTCAGTGTAGTGGTGATTCGTGCTACAAATGTGCAAGAAATAATTATCGAAGAGTGTCAGAAGAAAGACATATAGCCCGACAAAATAAATCATTGCTATTACTAATTAATTATCAATGTTACAGTCATAAAGTTGTATTTGGTTTCAATTATCATGGCACTTGAATTCTCAATTTGATTCATTTGTTAAGATTGTGTGCATATCGGTTAACCTCTATCCACAATCTTCACCGTGTGAGAAATTGCCAAGAATGCAACCATGCAAGTGTTGTTAGCCTTTGGATTCTCTATTGCTCCTAATGGTTGTTTGATGCCAAGATCTCTGACAAGAAAGCGAGTTAGCTCCTTCGCATGAAGGATCGGATGGTCCTTCACGCGTACTAGGCCATCCATCAAGGCTGAAAGACGACCCAATGCGGGGAAGAGAAAACAAAAACAAAAAAAAAAAACGTGTTTCGTGAGTCCCAAAAAAACACGTTTTTTTTTGTTTTTTCCTCCCCTCGCATTGGGCCGTCCATCAGCTTTGATGGACGGTCCTTCGCGCAGATGAACGACCCATCACGCGCGAAGGACCAGAACCATCTGGTACTTCGCACGAAGGAGCTAACCCAGAGCCTAGTCTCCTCTCAAACATGAAACACTATCCTCCAAGGATTTTGTTCTAAATAAGACCAGTCAAAAATCCACTAGAATCCAATCCAAATGACCTACTTGACTGATAGAGTCCCATGCAAACTCTTGTGGCTCCACTAGAAGTAGAAGTAGAAGATAATGCATCTTTTTCTCTCCATGAGTTTTAGACGGCTAGGAGTTTGGAGGGCAAAGCAAGCACCAAGAGCTAAAGACCCTTTCCCTTGTGTTTTGTCCACTCCTTTGCTAAGCTTTGTCCCACCAACAAAAGCTTGGACAAGTTAAAGGAGTTGCCTCACTGCATAAATTGGACATAATTGGAGTGAACCAGGGCCTTTCTTCTCTCCCTTTTGGGTTGATCCATGAAAGAAAGGATAGTGGTGTGGTTAGTGATCTAATTTGAAATATTTATATTTTATATTCATAAATTACATGTATGAAAATTATGAAAAATTAAATAAAATACTTTGTTTTAGAATCAAGAGGCTGAGTGAATTGAGACTGAGGCGAAAATAAATTTATAATTAAAATTTTTTTTCTAAATTAATTGAAAAGAGAAGAGACCAAGGCCAATTTTTTGATTTATATTTTGTAATTTCGTAAATATTAAATCTCAAATTATACACCGAATTTAAATTACACGTAATTCCGTAATCAACTGCAGCTTTCTTTTCTCGGACGCGTGAAGGATGGGTCACAAATATTAACAATAATTTTCGAAACACACTATTCACACCCACTCACAACATGGTCCACACCTTTCAGTGGGCCCCACTCAGTGTCTCCCGGTGAATACTGGGGTGCGGTTATAAATCACGTGGACGAAGTATTTGGTCAATTGTTCACTCTTTCCTCGTAATTTTAACCAAAATCCGTGTCCCTTTTGTAGACCTCGCCACATTTTATAACCACAGAAAAAACACGAACCCCTGTCCGGTTCTCTCTTGCCTCTTGATCTGAGCCTCCACAAAACAGCATCCCCCCTCGCACGTGCTGCCGCGGTCCGGTCACCGGAGGTGAGGAAGTTGAGTTGGAGACAGAGATGACGCGGCGCTGCTCGCACTGCAGCAACAACGGGCACAACTCCCGCACGTGCCCGGCGGCGCGGCCGGGTTCGGGTGGTTCGGGTTCGGGCGGGGTGAGGCTGTTCGGGGTTCGGCTGACTGAGGGCGTGGGATCGATGAAGAAGAGCGCGAGCATGGGAAACCTCAACCTCTCGTCGCCGTCCTCGCCCAACAACAATCCCGGGTCGCCCGGTTCGGATCCGACCCGCGATCACGAACGATCCGGCTACGCCTCCGACGACCCCACCCACACCTCTTGCTCCTCCTCCAACTCTCACAGCGAACGGAAGAAAGGTGAGAGACAATTTTAGGGTTTTATTTTTCTTGTTCTTCTTGCTCTATTCTCAATTTTGCCATTTTTTCAAATTTTTTTTTGAATTTTAAAGATGATTTTTAACTGAGAAAATTCATTTCTGATCTGATCCTACAAAAATGGGTTATATATATATTTTAATAGTTTTGGTTTATATTATAAAAGATGTTAATTTTGGGTGGTAACTACATGAGGAATCGATTTCTGTTCTATTTTATAATGTCTTTTAACATCGCTAGAAATTATCCTTTTCGATTTGTTAAGGTGTAATTGTGAAAAAAAATTGTTGTATTTTAATAATTCGATCAATTTGTTTTACGGCGGCGTCAAACAAATGGACGTGGCCCGATGGCCGACATCTTATCTTAAATAAATAAACAAATAAATAAAAACCATGTAATACAAAACCACTTAGGTCATCAACTGCCTCCAAGTTTTTTGTTTCATTATCAGAAATGATAGACGAGGGTCCACAAAAATTTGTTTATTCTAAATTGGATTGATTGGTTTGATTTTGTGTAAATTTCGAACTTGTTTGAGTCCAAACCTATGGGTGGACAGGTGTGGTTGCTTGTGATTGTGACTTGCTTGCAATGAAGGTGATAACATTCTTTATATGGGTTTGAGTTGTTTTTAAGTTTTTTTTTTTTTTTGAAAGTGGGGAAAAAAAATTGGTTTTCATGTATGATACTTGTTGTGCTGCATGACTTGATGGCGTGTTTGGTTGCAAGGAAGTGAGCGGAATTAAGGAAATGAGAAAGTATAATTGCTCACTTTCTTATCTATCCAAACACCAAAAAAGTAAAAATGAGAAAACCCCTTTTTCTTTTTTCTTTTTCTTTTACACAATCACTTCCTCACTTCCAGGATGCTACAGTTAATTTTGTGGTCATGTAAATCTCATTTGTAATAAGTTGTAACTCAAAACTGTTAATTTTGTGATAACGTAAATCTCACTTGCATTCTAATTACAATTTAATTTTATTTTTCTTAATTAATTTTTATTTTAATATTATTTGCAGTCAACTTTGTGGCCAATTTTTCACTCACTTCCCAACACTTTCACATTACCATCCAAACACTGAAAAAGACTTAAACATTTTCCAAACTACACTTCCTAACAATATCCAAACGTCGGAATACTCGCTAACCAATTCCCAAGTTCCAAAGGGAACTATTACTATTTCCTCACTTCCTCACTTCCACCTCTAACCAAACAGCCCTAGGATTTTCAAGCATGTCTTATAATGGTAATATTAAAACTTTCTTCATTTTGAAAGTTGTTAACTAATTGATTTTTTTTTTACTTAGATGATCCTTTTATTGCGTACTATTTTTCTTCTGTTATATTTTTTAGGATTAATGCTTTGAAGTTTATTTTGTTGATCTTGTTGTTTTGCTTCAACGCATTATGTACTACATGTGCTACTCAGTAGTGAATTCTCTTCGCTTTGGAAGTTATAGGGTCAGTATAATTTAGGGTTAATTGAAGCAAACCCCCTCAGTATAATGCCCTTTACATCAAATCCTTTGTTCTTGCAGATTCTGTAGGTAGCATCCCTATTCTGTTAGACCCCACAGATCCCTTCTCTCTTAGATTTTTGCAGATAATCCCTCTGAACCCCAGGGTACGGGGATCATCTGCTCAAGTAATGTTTAATATAATGGGACTATCTGGTGGACTAATGTTAGTGCATGGGAGCTATTTGCTGAATTTTATAACACCGGGAAAGGAGTTGCTTGTTTGGAGGTTTTGGATTTGGGTCATGGGGGGTGATAACTACGGAATTTAATAAAACAGGGCTTTGGCTGCAAATACCTTAATGGTGTAGGGTTTTTCTTTATGATAGTTACTTGACTATTTAATGTTTCAAAGGATAAAGCTCAGAATGATCACCTCATTTTATTTGATTTTGTTATATGGCCAAACTAGTGAGTTAGGGATGCAATTTAGCAGGTGCCTATCCTTGTCTCGAATTTGCTCATCCCTTGTCATGCCTTGTGCCTCCACATGTTCTGGACCCAAGCTTATCATGCTTTGGGTTTGTCGAATTGCTTATATGTGCCTTCAAATTAGGTCAAACAAATGAGATCATGGTTTGGAAATAGATCATCAGAAGTAATGGACCCATGAGTGAAGTTAAATTTGAGGAACAGAGAGGGGTTGTTTTAGGAAGCTGAGCAAAGTTGATGCTTTAGTGGATTTGGGATTTGGAGGGAGCCAAACAACATTCTCTTAACATGTAATGTTTAAGCTCTCTTTTAGAAATTCAGATTTAGCATTAGAATTTCTTGATATAGTCACAAAATAAGGCCTGGAAGTTAAATAGCTTAACTTCAGTGTATTGCGTATAGTGTATACCTACAGTAAAAATTGAATGTTAAAACTCATGTTAGCAGCTCAAGTTGCCAATGTAGGCTATTGTTTTGAATAGGAACACTTATCCTAAAAGGTTTCTCTGAACATTGAGGATGACACTGAAAACTCCATACTGAAGATTATTTGTGGTATTTTTGTAAAATAGAAAAGTGTCATGTGGCAGTTGGATTTGTGCTTTATGTCCATAAACTTTGGATTTCAGTCTCCATAGCATGACGGACGAGTATTGCATTAAGATCCAATTAGGCAGTGTGCCCTATGTTAGAATAAATATAACCAATACATTTGAACATCCTTGCTTTCCTTTTGTTCACTTGTGCACAAAGGGAAGCTAGCAGTTAAGAAACAAGATGATATTCGTAATGGCATGTTGTCTTTGGGTTTTCTTGAGAAACTAAAGGGACTCAAAGGTGGGAGTGTAAAGAGTTAGGGTTAGGGTTAGAAATATACCAATGTTGTTAACACATTGTCGAGCCATGAAAGCTCTAACTAATATTTTGTTGAGATGTCTTGATTTCTTTAGGTATTATGTTATGTTTATCATAAAGGAGACCCTCAGTTTCTTATATGAATCAAAAAAGTTTCATATTCTATCCCGCTTCTTTGTGATGCCTATTCTGGTGCATAGGCTGCTTGTTTTAAAATTTCTGCTACATTAACCATTGAAACTGATCTCAATTATCTCATTTAGCCCCTCTATCAACTTTTCTAGGGAGCTTTTAGAAGCTTTCAAGTTATTATCTTCTGGAATTTCTTTGAAAGGTGTAAGCTACCACTGGATTTTGAAGTGCAGGTACATTGTCTGGATCTTTTCCTGTCATGTTTGCACCAGATTTCTGTCTTTATGTTGCCTAATTTAACCTTTAATTTTTTTCCGAGGTTGAATTTGAGCTTGTGTAATCTGGTGCCCTAGGTTTTCAATTTTCATCTGATTTATTGATGGTAGTATTTTTGTGTATTTACACTAATTTAACTTAGTAATATTCTTGTACTTGATAATTTTTGAAAATATGGAAAGTTAAAGTAAGATTCTTGTGTTGGGATTCTTCTATCTGTAAGAAAGTTTATGCAGTTCCTAATGATTCAGGATGCGCGTCCTTCTGAAAACCTTAAGGACCAAAACTTTTATGCGGTGGGGACTTTTTTGTTAACATCTTAGTTTTCTCTTTTTCTATGTTTTTCTTATTGCCCCTACTTTTATTGGGGCAAGTGAAAACAAGTATGAAATGAATAGAAACAAAAACTCTAGGAAAATATGATTCACTAATATGGATTCATGTGTTACATAGCATTCGTATTGATACCAGTTACTAATACAACACAATTTTGTCTATGTTGATTCAACAAATCTTGAAAATTAGGATTTGGATAAGTCAGGTATCCAAGGATAACAGAATTATATGGTTGTGCATGAGTTAATGTTACTTAGATTTGCAAGACAGTAGTTGTTAGAAAACACAATAGCTCTATAACTCAGGTAATATAAAATATTTCCAAGTTTCATAACTCGATTATTAAAATATTCATGGTTTTTCATTGAAAAAGTGGGTAGATTATATAAATACATCTAAATTTTCAACTTCAAGTGTGGCCTAATCATTAATGCATTTGATTTTTAGCTTAGTCTCGAGTCCATTTTCCAGTCTTATAAATACTGCTCCCTGGGCATTGCATCTCACAGCAAACTTAGGATACACATATTTCATTTATCATAACAACCCATCCTTCAGCTTAAGAGAGCCAGCACTTAGATCCTGTTCTTTACTCTCTTTTGAAAGGTTCTACTAGTGAACAAAAATATTATCTTTAGAGTATGGGTTGTATTAAATTAAGTCTCTTATCTTCATTCACAACTCTTTCTTTGAAAATTTTGGCTTCTTGATCGCATTAAAGTGACATAGAAAAGAATAGATGGAAAAGAATGAAAGTGGAAGTTAAGTTCTTTTTTCTGGTTTTGTTCTCTCAGTAATGGGGTAATGCGGTTGTTGTTGGCCCGGGGGGGGGGGGGGGGGGGGGGGGGGGTATGATAGTGACTCAACTTTTCCCCACCTATTTTCTTTCTTTGTTTTAGTTACTAAGTATGGGTATGCCATTGTTTGGAGCATCTTTAATTTCTGGCACGTTTCGCCGAAGTTTGAACGCATCCTAGATGACTATTCCCCTTTAATTCTTCTTGTGACTGTTCTGATCACTAGTCCATCATTTCAGTGAAATGATGCTTTTGTTCTTTTATGCATAGCCAATTCTTTTTGACTTTGCCTTCTCTGCTCTTTTTGCAAGGAGACCACGTCTCTCATAGACTGGTGAAGCGGCCTTGTCAAAGAACAGTGCGAAATAACATCCATGACTTGCTTTTTTATGGATATTAAAATAGTGGTTGACATGAAGGGCCCATGAACGCATTAAGAGCACTTTCACCTTTGACCTGACAAAAGGCAAGGGGTGCCTAGGCAGTTACTATTCATGCCAAATAGTAACTGCCTTTGCTATTTTTAAAGACCCTATCTCACCCCTCATGTCCAGGCAAATGGCAATAGCTCTCATGTGGCAAGAATTCATTGGAGGTTCCAATAAATTTAATAAAAAAAAAAAATCAAAACAGTGTTTACTCGCAGGCTCGGGCAAGGGGAGCCCGCCCCTCAAGTCGGTCTCGGCGGGCCTCACCTTTTGCCGGGCAAAAAGTGGGCGGTGGAGGCCGCCACTTTTTTTTTTTTGTCTTTTCCCCTTATTGCCTGGGCAATAGGGAAGGGGTGGAAGTGCTCTAATGGGGAAAACTGGAACCTGTTTAGATGTAAGATTATGAAAGGAAAAATGTAATCGTGAACTGGGAAACCCTTGAGGTGATTTTTTAGATTGTGTAAACATCAAATAAGGAAAAATGATTTTTTTCTTCCCATTTTCACACTCTTTCTTTTGTAACATAAATATATCAGATGTTCTTGGAGAACCTGTTGATAACTTAGATCCTATAGATACTCGGACAGTATCTCCTATTCATAAATGTGTGTTTGCCTGAACGATGCAACACACTCCAAGAGAAGGAAATGACATAAAAGTGGATCTAACTAGAGGGCAGGGAATGGGTGGCCACAGATGGGCTTTGGAAGTGGCAACAGAAAATGATTTAGAGTTTTTAGGTTTATTATGTTTATTGCCGCTAATATATGTTCCTATGTTTCTGCTCTGGTGTTAATGCATGCTAGGACAAGTTACATACTGCGGCCATCATTTGGTGCTGGATTATAACCTTTGACCTTTCTAGTGCAGAAGAGCTACAAGTATTCGTGCTTTCTAGACTCAAATATTCTCAAGTCAATATATTGACAGACTCTTATGATGCTTTGATACAGCATATCTATTAATTTTAGGCCTGATTAATATTCTGATTAGTTTTTATCTTCATGTTTGGTCCATATGTGATTTCTCATTTCATGATCTTTAATTTTGCAAGGGTGCATGCCTCTCAATTTTGAACGCCTTAATTTTCTTCTACCATTTTATGTTACATGTCTCGCTACATGTCTTGTCATGCTTTCATAAAAGAGAGCTTCTCCATAAAATATCTGATTCTTCTTTGGCATTGGATAAATGATACCTAAGAACTGTTTCCCTCCTTACATTTTCGCTCTGAAACAATTCAAAATTTCTGGACTTTTGAGCAATAGCTAATGGATGACATTGTTTTCCTTTTCCGATTTTGATTGGTTCTAGGAACCCCATGGACCGAAGAAGAGCACAAGATGTTCTTACTTGGACTGCAGAAACTCGGAAAAGGAGACTGGCGTGGCATATCCCGTAATTTTGTTGTGTCCAGGACCCCTACACAGGTTGCCAGCCATGCTCAAAAGTACTTTATCAGGCAGACTAATGCATCGAGAAGGAAGAGGCGTTCAAGCTTGTTCGACATGATCCCAGAAATGGTTCATCTTCTTTCCTCTGCATTCTCACTTCCATAGTTTTCTAATAATGCAAATTCTGCAAATTTATTCATTACCTTTTCACTTTGTATACAGCAAATGGACCAACTCCCGGTCCTCGATGAACAGATGCTCAGAACTCCTCCCAATGAACCTGAGAACGCAAACCAATTGCCATCTCTACAACTCCGCCAAGATCAAGAACCTGAACCAGCAGAACCCTCCTTGAACAAACCTCCTCTGGAGCTGAAAGAAAGTACTCCATACAATAGCATCCCTCTTCCACCAGCTCCAGCGTTCTTCCCTACATTCATACCTCTGCCTTACCCATTCTGGCCTCGGCACTGGTGCTACCATCAAAAGATGTCATGGTGGAAGCCCATGAAGTCCTTAAGCCCACGCCGGTCCTCCCAAAGGAACCCAGAAATGTCGATGAGGTTGCGGGCATGTCAAAGCTAAGCATTGGCGAGGGGATGCCCGGCCGAATGGAACCCTCTGCACTCTCCACAAGCTGCTAGAGGCCTCTCCATCAAGGCAATCCGCCTTCCATGCCAACTCGACAGTCGCCGTGGCTGATCTGAACCCGAGCAATGGCAGTCCAATCCACGCAGTCTGATGCAAGGAACTGGAGCCTTCGAATGCTGGGGCTGATCTGAGCCGTAACAAGTAAAATCCATGCCAAGGTTGAATCTATTTCGTTTTTGGTATAGGTATTCTTTTTCTTATGCCCCTTTTTTTTTAAAGATTTATTGTGAATCTTTGCCTTGGTAGTCTTTGGAACATTCTCGTCTTGGTAACAACTTTGGAAAGGGTTATCTTGTTCTTGTTAATAATTAAAAAAAAATAAAATAAAATGGACAGACTTTTATCTTCATATAAATAAGTTTCAAGTTCTACAAAATGCTCACAAGTTATGGATCTGTGTTCTGTGATGTGAATTTTTGTTTGTGTGATACTAATGAAATAAGATTGATTACGTGATAGGATATGTTCTACTCTATAGTATGATTACTCCATTAATGAGGAAATGATCCCTCTTCTGTTATTTGTTTATGTGTTTTTTTATTAATGTAATATAATGTTTGAGTTGGAATTGGATATGGCTTGCTAAACAAAAAAATTATATATTATGGTAAATTCTATTTATTGTTTTAGGTGACTTGGAGTGAACTCTGACTGAAATAGGTTGCTTTTGGCAACAAGGAGTTGTTGGGAGTTACGAGCTTTTGTTGATGAACAGTAGTTAAGAGTTGGGAGTCTAGGTTTTGATCGGTTGTTCGGATTATGCTGGAATTAGCGAGAGTTGGGGGGTGTTTGGTTGCAAGGAAGTGAGCGGAAGTAAGGAAATGAGAAAGTATAATTACTCACTTCCCTATCTATTCAAACACCGGAAAAGGAAAATAAGAAAACTCTTTTTCCTTCTATTTCTTCTTTTACACAATAATTTCCTCACCTCCACCAGAGTGTTACAGTTAATTTTGTGGTCATGTAAATCTCATTTAATAAATTGTAGTATAAAACAGTTAATTTTTTGATGATGTAAATCTCACTTGCATTCTAATTACAGTACATTTTTTATTTTTCTTAATTAATTTTTATTTTAATAATATTTTGGTTAACTTTTCACTTTCACTTTCACATTACCATTCAAACACTGAAAAAGACAAAACATTTTTCAAATCACACTTTCTAAAAACATCTAAACACCAAAAAACTTACTAACCAATTCTTAAGTTCTAAAGAGAACTATTATCACTTCTTCACTTCCACCCTTAACCAAACAGAAGAGAAAAAGGGATGTACAAGCTGAGAGGGCAACGATCATTTTCAGAGTTATTTGACGGAATCTAAAGACTGTTTGTAATTATTTGTAAATGAGCAAGATATTTTGAGAGTTATGTGAGAGAAAAACTCTTCGTTTAATATACATTTTCAAATACCAAGAGCTTGTACTCTCATGGGACTGTCTCAGAGAGAAGCGTTTAGGGTTGCAGGTGTCGATGATCATATAAATGATTTAATTACATATACAGAACTTATAATTTATTTGTTACAAATTTTTGGAGTGTGGGAAAAACACAATTTCAATGACGAGTCTAAGTTAGATATAAATTCATGAATTTAGAAGAACAGCTAAGGAATAAATATTCTTGTATTTAAAGGAAACTTTATAATTTTGTTACAATTCTTGAATTGTGGGGAAACAAAATTTTTTGTGTGTGCAAGGTTAAGGTGGATATAATAAATTCACGGATCCTTCCTCTTTATCTTTGGGGCTGTTTTCAGGCTGTTGGAAAACAAATAAGAGAAATGGTGGTGCCAGATTTCAGTCCATTCTGATACTTTTATTATTTTTTCCTTAGTCTCTCTTTTTTGTTTGGAGGGAAAATATTGTTGAAACGAGGGGAGTTCAGTAAAAATTTTCTCCCTCTTCTGCTTGGTTGGCTAAGAAAGCAAGAGAGAAAAATGATGTGGAGCCCATGAATTTCTCTCACGTGTCAGATTTATGCTCATGTTCAGAGTAATGTGCTCTGAAATCTGACGGCAAATCTTGCGACGTGACAGGCCCGTTTTCTACTCTCTTGAGGTGGAGCCCACGTCTGTGTCAGATTTATGCTCGTTTTCAGAGCAATGTGCTCCGAGACAGCAAATCTTACTGACGTGACAGCCCCATTTTAACCCTCTCGTGTCAAGAAGAATGAGATGAGGCGCACAAAACATTGTCAAAACAGTGCAAGAAAAGGCTATTTTCCTCCCTTTTTTTACATTGTGAAACTGGGTTCATCGGTCGCCTGATCAAACGGGCAAAGCAATCATCGTTCTGGTTCGCAGCATGAGTCCACACATTCGTCACTAAAATCTACGTGTCACATTAGTAAATTGCATCATTTAGCCTATGTCGTTATCGTTCATAATCATTGTTTCACTAAAGTAATATCTATAATTTGTCTCCAATATTTTATCGAATGGGCCCTTTTTTGTCTCAGTAGACCCTCTTTTGTCAGCATCTAAGGACGCCGGCTAAAATATAAACAAGAATGTGTTTTCAATAAATTTACGTATGAGAAAAGCAATGGCAGAGACAATCAGTTCGCTGTTAGACTTGACCTCGGTTTCAGAACTGGCACTTTTCGGTTTCTCTATATGAGAAAGCTGAATTGGACTGGGGCGGAACTGGCTCAAAGGCTAAAGGAACCGCCAGTGTCTGAACTGAAACTCACGGTTTTCGGTTCTTAAAAAAAAAACAAAAAACAAAACCGGAATCAGACCGGATAAGGCCCAGTTTAAGTTCGGCTTGAAACCGGTAAACTGGTGGCCGATTCGGTTTCGATTTTCATTTCACGGTTTCATTTCGATTCACCGGTTCGAACTGGAACCGTGGTCGAGCCTGGTTGTCCGTCCAAATTCTTAAGAACAGTTGGCTCTAAAATATTTAATAATAATAATAATAATATAGAAGCTAATAACATGAGGGAGGGGAGTTGTTCAGGTCAGAGGGCCGGATACTTGAATCTTAATCCGCCGGCTACCTTTTATTTTTTTTTGAGAAAAATATTGGAACATTCCAACTGTAGTTTTAGTAAAAAGCCAAGGATGAGACTACAAAATTTCTGTGGCATTGCCATGCATGCTAGTGAGTCATCATCTAGAGCAACATATTTCAAGAGCATAGGAATTGAAGATGTGTTGAGCATTTGGACATTGCTGCAAGGATAAGCTCGACATGTAAATGTAGGTGTTCTAACAAATCGGTGATCTACATCTCTTATCATATAAAGCTTCAAATGATAGATTGATAACTATTGTTATAAGCGAACTCGATCAAAGATAGATATTATACCAATTTTTTCCGAAATCCAACAGAGAGGCCCTTAACATGTCCTGTGATGTCTGAATGGTCCTGCCCGATTGTCCGTCTGTGTGAGGGTGTGCCACTGTGCTCGGCTACAATTTAGTACTCATTGCTTTTGACAAACTCTTCCAGAACTCGATCTAGATCGAGGGTCCCGTCCGATACAATAGTTTCTGGCACACCGTGCAATCAACTATGCTTAGAATTCATGTAACTCGAATTTATTTCAAGCAACATTGAACGTGAGATATGCACCTGAGATGAGCAACACAAGAAATCTCTTTATTATATTGAGAGAAGAAATAAGTTTTTTGATTTATTATGTAGGATATCTTTGAATTGAAGTGTTTTATTATTTTATTCTTAAAAAAAGTGTTTTTATTTTTCTTTATTAATGATTAAGTATTAATATGTTATTTAATCAAATTTAAAGATGAGGCTATGGAAAGATGAGCCTAGTCAAAGCTTAAAACAAGTTATAGTGAGGCCAAAAACATAATTCAAAAATGGAAACACTAGCTTCTTTCTTTGAATGGAAACTCAAGTCCAAAATTCATAGCAAACACAAATATCACAACACTAGTTTGAGAGCTGTATAGAGATAAAGTTTAACTAATTTTGATGAATATTAAGCCAATAGTCATAAAATACAATATGACCTAAATGGGAAACATCAGTTGGAATATTATGTAAAATCTTTGATGAATATTAGATAGTCATGAAACACAATATGATAAAAAAAAGAAGAAGATTTTTTCCTTTATATCTCTTTTACCTTTCTTAACACGAGTATCTATGAGCGGGTTCGAGCCACAATCTCAATAATCTCCATCTAGGCTCATGTCCGATAAAGATAAAACCGAGAGTGTAAAATGCGAGATTAACACTCATATTTTCTAACTTGAACAATAATTCACATGCGAATGTCTTAAAATTTCTCTCTTTAGAGATTAATGTTCATTCAACACGAGTTAATTCCACAACAATCACAAACACAACACGATTTCATGTGGCATGGGCATAGATCCATCGTAGCATGAGCTAGTCCTCGCTTGCACTATAATGCCACCCTATATCTGTACATAGCTCAAGAATTTTCACTATGGAATCTAATATCATTAGCAGAGACAAACGCTCTATTTAAAAAAGAAACCCTAATTAAAGTTCTGGGTCTAATTTTATTTAACCATTTATCAATCTCTTTTCTTTCTCTAAAACAAGACAGAAGTCCTCCCTTTAAAGATCTTTGTATATCTTTATATAATCTTAAAAAGATTTCAGTTCTGTACGAGGCTTTTAATATATTTCATGCACTGTTAAAGAGATTGTAAATAAAAAATATTCGATTGAAGAATTAAGATCAGAAACTTGTACCCAAATTATAGGTGGGTTCTTAGAATTAATGTAAGACGACATTAGACAACAAATCCATTTTGTGCCAGACTAATGACTTCAAACTAGTTTATTCATGAAATGTCACCAAGAAATTTCTTCTTCTTAAAAAAAAAAAAAGAAAAAACTGAAGCGAGCTTCAGACATAATAGAGAAAATATTCATGTACTCTGTAACTTTCATGTCCCGAATATTTCGGACGGACGATTTCGTAGTGAATGAAGATTTTGTAAGAGAACGACAGCGAAATCGCTTTCAGGTGAGCCAGGAGACTGCAGATGACTTGGTCAGAAAGCGGTCAATCCACGCGCTGAGATTGTTAAACATATGATAATATGATATATGTAACCAAATAATTCTCCATATATATACACACAATCAACATGAGCAAACTATTTGGAAGTACATGTAAAAACTGTAACCAAATAGTCAGTTATGTTTGTTTGATCCTCAAATCTTGATTCGCCGCGTGGCAGAAACTCTCAAAGATGCCAAACGCACACAGTTACTGCTGTCTTCGCATATATAATGGCCTCTAATCCTCGTACAGGTAGATGCACGTCTTCAGGCCGATTTCTGTTCACTGAGCACTCAACATGAGCAGAAGGATGGAGGGCTTCGGCCTCGATGACTTGCTGTCGTCACTATCGAAGTCGAGCTCGAAAGGCAGCAGCTTCAGAGTGGAGGACGACGAGCAGGCGCTGCGCTGGGCTGCGATTGAGAGGCTGCCGACGTATGACAGGCTGAGGACGGCGATTTTGAAGTCGGCGGTGGACGGCGAGGACGGGGAGAGGAGGTTCGAGCACAGGGAGATGGATGTTCGGAAGCTCGGGGCGAGTGAGAAGCAGGAGTTCATCAAGAGGGTGCTCAGGGTGGCCGAGGAGGACAACCAACGGCTTCTTCGGCAACTTCAGAAACGGTATTTTAAGTAAGTGTTCTTTTCTTCACTTTTTATTAAAATTGACTGTAGGAGGTTTTCTTTCATGGTTTATATAGAAGCGTTATCTGTCTGTCCGTCTGTATTCATTCGCGTGTGTGTGAGAGAGAGAGCAGCGTCTACCCTTTCCTTCTTCTTCCTCTCTTAGCTCCTCCTTCTTCTTCCTTTTATCTCTTTTTTTCCTCTAGTTGATTTCTCACCGACAATGACGATATACTAGTTTATTTTTTATTTTTATTTTCTTATTTCCTTTGCATGTAACTTATCATGTTCAAATTCTGAGGTACTGTAATCACACGCAATGATTCATTATTTGACTTGACTGATAGTGGCTCCGAGTAGAGTATGGTAGTAGTGAACATAGACTAATTTCAAGCATGATTAATTCGCAAATCATATGATTTCTTGGGGTTTAAATATATTGAGCTGAATTTAGCCTTGTGCAGTAAATGAAATAGAGCCCATGGAGATTGGAAATCAAATGTGTAGGTAGAATTTTAGGGAAATTAAGCTTTGTCCATGGTCATGTTTATAAAGATACAAGTCATATTTATAATGTCAAATAAATACGTTATAAAATATTATGAAATAAATGAAACAAGATACATGTGGTTTCAAAAGAGAGATGCCTTCTATTCTATGATAGTAATTTTTTAAAACCTATTAAAATATTAATTTTGTGTAATTAAAATCGACTGAAAAGATTTTCTTTCGTGACTCTTTCAGAAATTGCGTTCGCCAGTCAGCCCTCTGCCCTCTTGATCCTCACCTCTCCCTCTCTCTGATCATCTCCTCTCCCTCTTGCTCTCTCTCCGATCGTCCTCTTCCCGCCGAGCCCTTCCTCTCCTTCTTCTTTCCTCTGCTACCTTCTCGTCGTCGTCGGTTAGTTTCCACTGTTATGACGGCGGTAGACCAGTTTAGCCTTTTCTTTGTTCTCGTTCTCACTTCTCAAATGGAAAGAAGGTATGGACCCTCCTCCTCCTTTCCTAGGAAACGAGCGGATAGTACGTCTCTTCCTCGTCTCTCTTCGCCTCCGCCTCCTCCACCTCCCCCGCGCCCCGCTTCCTCCTCCGCGCCTATCCCCAACGCCTGCTCCAGCGATCGTCGGCGCGAAGAGAAAGCTACTCTCGGAAACTCTGATATTTATATCTCCACTTTGTTTAATTGTCGACGCCTTGACGCGCTAGTTGCGCCTGTCTGGTGTTTGTTGATATGTCTTCGAGAGAAATCCGCTTTGTTTTGTCGCTGCTGGTGATTGTGGAGCTGGAGCAGATCCTTGGTTATGTTGAAAGAAAGGGTTAGCCTTTGATATTGTTCCTATGATCTCTCTGCTTGCAAGCACTCAAGTTGAGGGAGTGTGGAGTGTCTCAACCATCATCTCAAGTTGTTGTGATGCAACATACACCACTACTCAATGAGATAAATGAGAAGGCAGAAGGGGAGGATGAAGAAGAGGCAGAGGATAATGAAGCCAAGCGAGGAGAGGAAGGGCTCGTGAGGCATCTGGGCCTAGCAGGTAAGCAATGGATCATAACTACAAGGGCATTTTTCGAGATTAAACTTAATGCCAATATGATGTTTGTATGAAAAAGGAGGAAAAAGGGAAAGAAGAAAAGGGAGTGCTAAAAATAAAATTGTTTATACCTCCACCCCCTCACACCCAAACCCACCCCGTGCCTGCCCCGGAAATAAACTAGTAATTGCCTTCTTTTTCCAGGTATATGACTCAGTTAACCTTGCTTTTGATGCAGGGTCGGAATTCATCTTCCAACAGTGGAGGTTAGATTTGATCATCTTACAGTTGAGGCCAAGTGCTACGTAGGGAACAGAGCTCTGCCTACTCTTTTGAACTCAGCTAGAAACCTGGGTGAATCAGCATTGGGCATATTGGGCATAAGGCTAGCGAAGAAAACTTCTCTCACCATTCTCAAGGATGCATCAGGAATTATACGTCCCTCAAGGTTTCAAACCAATTCAAATCATTAACACCCATTTCAATACTTAATGTTTGGAAAATTATTAAGCTTTAAAACACCACATGAAATTTTGATTGACAGGATGACACTTCTGTTGGGCCCTCCATCCTCGGGAAAGACCACCCTTTTACTCGCTCTAGCCGGAAAGCTAGACCCAATGCTAAAGGTTGGCACCAATGAGTAGCATTTATTTATATAACAAGCTTTTTCACTAGAATGTCGTAATATCCAAGATATAAATACTTCAGGTCACAGAGAGATAACCTATAATGGGTATAGGCTCAAAGAGTTCGTGCCACAAAAGACGGCCGCATACATTAGTCAGAATGACGTCCATGCTGGAGAGATGACTGTGAGGGAAACCCTAGACTTCTCGGCGAGGTGCCAAGGCATTGGTGCTAGATATGGTAACTGCTCATTAATGCATCATCTGAAAAAAGAAACTAAACCAAGAGTCGATTTGATTATTCCAGGGATGTTTAATGTATGAGACTTTGTTAATATTAACTATACCATAACTGGAATCTAACTTTTAACAATTTGATGCAGACCTACTACTGAACTAATAAGAAGAGAGAAAGCTGCAGGGATAGTCCCTGATCCTGAGGTTGATCTCTTTATGAAGGTATGGGCCTATCAATTAGTACATTAGTCATACATATATTTCAATTTCCTTTACCTGCTTGTCTTAAAAACATTTCAGGCCACTTCAATGGAAGGAATTGAGAACACTCTGCAAACAGACTACACCCTCAAGGTATGTACCCAGTTCATCTATGTGCATTCTGCTTAACCTTCTTTATCTCTTAACAACACTATATGGATACATGCAGACAGTGTGGATATTTTCCGTGCCTTTGGCACATGTCTTTTATCAGCTCCCACAATTTCATCGTGCCAATGAAAATTTAGCCCGTATCGTAGTGCTGAAAATTTCAAACTAATTTTTTTTTTCCTGTATTGGAAACACATATCTGGTAATTTTTATTAGAGAAAAACTAGGTTATTTATGTGTTCTCATTCCAAGAAATCCAAATTACAAAATAATAAGTGGAAAATACATGCACATGAGTGTTTTGTTGTTTTTCCCCCGTGGGGCTTGATCTACAAAATTAATTTACATCAAATGAATTAAATGTCGTGATTAGAGACTTAAGAATATGTAAAAAGTATGGTAAATTAATTAGAAATTGCAGTGTCATCAAGATAACACTTATGAGTGGATGCAGATACTGGGGCTGGACATTTGTGCTGACACCATTGTGGGAGATGAGATGCAAAGAGGGATCTCAGGAGGGCAAAAAAAGCGTGTGACAACTGGTTTGTCCTCAACACCCTGTTTTATACTTACATAAACAATTAGCATAATAAATTTGCTGAAATTATACTTGAGAAAGAGACTATTTTAAGTTTGCACAAGTTAGTTTTGAATGCATCTCAGAAGTGCTGGATGAATGCTGACTCTACTTTGCATGCTCATCCCCGGCAAGTTAACATGCAATATAAGATGTGCGGCTGTGCACTATGTGGTTGAATTCAACTTTTGGTCAAATGCTAATAATTCTAGGTGTACAGCTTACCGCAACTTAGACCTTGTAGTTTAAATGACATTTAGCTTTATGAAGCTCATTCTGATCTCATATTGAGATTGTCTGAGTGTCAAGCGCAGGTAAATAATTGAACATCTTTAGGATAATTTAGGCAATAAGAGTTGAACATGAATACTTAAAGTTTTTTAATATCCACAGAAGAATTTGTGAATAGAAGTGTTGGCACATGATCTAAGCAGTGCACAGAAGAAGGGAACAACATACAGAGGGGAAAAGAGGAAAACCAAAGAACAACCAACAGAGGGGAAAGGGAATATTTATCAAGTGCTCTACCTATCTGGATTTATGTAGTTGTTGCGCTAGGAAAAAAGCTTTCCCTCAATTGCGAGTTGTTTGAAGTTCCATGATTATATCCTGGAATTCAATATTCTCAGACTTGCTACCCATTGGTGACCACCCTTTTTATCACTCGGGTGGAGGACTACATTGAAATCTCTCAGCGTCATTAGGGCAACCTAATTGGCTTTACAGTTTCTTTCTTGAATGAAAGATCCTGGAGTCAAGCACCGTGTTGGCCTTACTCATCTGTTTGCTCTCTCTTCTGATAGTTCTCTATATTTTCTAGAGGATCCTGTTCTCTTCTATAGTTTAGCTGATCATCAAGATTATTAAACTATGAAGTAGAAAAATATAATGTCGATAAGATAAATTATTTTGTATTATTGTTTATAATTCACATATTGATATAACTAATATTTTTCTCTCTCTTTATAGCAAAAATAGTACTCTGCCAGGAACCAAAAAATAACTACATTAGTTTTACATTTCTCTAATATGATAAAGTTAATAACTAACTTTATTTGTTCTTCCGTCTAACAAATATTTGCAAATTCTTCAAGGTGAGATGATTGTTGGACCCACAAAGACCCTTTTCATGGACGAGATATCAACTGGTTTGGACAGCTCCACCACCTTCCAAATTGTAAAATGCCTACAGCAGATTGTCCATTTGGGGGAGGCCACCATACTCATGTCCCTCCTTCAACCGGCTCCCGAGACCTTTGACTTGTTTGATGACATTATCTTCCTATCGGAGGGTCAGATTGTCTACCAGGGGCCTCGGGAGCATGTCCTGGAGTTCTTTGAGACCTGTGGCTTTCGTTGCCCTGAGAGGAAAGGCACTGCTGACTTCTTGCAAGAGGTAAGAAAACTGCTGTTTATGATGTCAGATCCTTGGAAAATTTCATCAGAAATGGGACTGAATGACAGTTGAGTTTTTAATTTATTCACTTTGGTCAGTGTCTTTTCCTTTGCGTTCCTTTGTCCTTTTGAGTGTCTATATTTCTTTACTGATTGATGCTAGTTTATATCAGGATCACATCCTAAAGCGTTTGGTTGATGTAAAAAGGCAATATCCTGTCAGTTATTTTGTTGAATTTATCTTTTTTCTTTTTGCAAAGTAAAATTTTATGGCTTGGAATTGCGAAAAAATTGCTTGGCAACTGATTTTGCTTTCTCTTTCGGTAAGCTGCAATGTCATTCAGGAACCATTCTATTTAAAAATTTGGGTGGTTCGGCTCTTTGCAATGTCTCTTGTTTACTCGCTTCAGTAATTAGACACTTGATTTGGTTCCTCATAATGACTTGAGTTCTATCAAATAAGGCAGACCAATTAAAGCCTGTACTTATTATTTTTCACAGGTGACATCAAGGAAGGATCAAGAGCAGTACTGGACAGATAAGAGCAAGCCTTACTGCTATATGTCTGTCTCTGAATCATTGAAAATTTCAAGAAATTTCATGTTGGACTTAACCTAGTGAATGAACTTTCAATCCCCTTTGACAAGAGCCTTAGCCACAGAGATGCACTTGTCTTTTCAAAGCACTCTGTCCCTTCTTGTGAGCTCCTTAAAGCATCCTTCGCCAGGGAGTGGCTTCTCATCAAGCGCAACTCCTTCGTCTACATATTCAGAACTTTCCAAGTGAGTTTTTGACTTATTATGTCATAGTTCAGACTAACTACTATTGAGACATTAACATCATCACCTTTCGTTATTGTACAGATAATCATAGTAGCTATTGTTGCCTCGACAGTTTTTATTAGAACTAAGATGCATACAGACAATGAAGAGGATGGTGCAGTTTATATTGGAGCCCTTCTGTTCGGTTTAACCATCAATCTGTTCAATGGGTTCTCAGAGCTATCCCTTACTATCTCAAGGCTTCCTGTGTTCTACAAGCATAGGGATCTCCTCTTCTATCCAGCGTGGATCTACACCCTTCCAAACTTTGTTCTCAGGATCCCGATTTCCATTTTTGAGTCTCTTGTTTGGGTTATTGTGACCTATTATTCTATAGGGTTTGCCCCTGAAGCTGGCAGGTATCAAGTAGGAGGCTTGTACACTTTAAGTTAATCAAATAGTTCTGCGTTTAAGTCAAATTTATTTCTATTGCAGGTTCTTCAAGCAGCTTCTCCTTGTCTTCTTGGTGCAGCAAATGTCAGCAGGGATTTTCAGGGTGTCAGCAGGGGTTTGCAGGACAGTGACGGTATCCAACAGTGGTGGAGCTCTCTCTTTCCTCACCATGTTCGCTCTTGGGGGATTCATCCTACCAAGAGGTTCAAAATCCTTCTCTCCCCCTCATATAGTCAGATTCTTAAGATTGGTTCGGGGGAACACCCTTAGCATGTGATGATCTATTTTTAAAACTTGGAAACAATGCTACAGTACCTAATTTTAAGCTGATCTATTTTTAAACCTATATTTTTCATAATTAATAAAAAAAAAAATCAACACAACTTTATCCACTTTGTTAAACCTAGTATAGATAATAGGCATCATATGTGATCCAGAAAGGTCCAACTTTGTAAGGTATCATGGATCCTATCTATTTTTTAAACCCACGGTGATCTGCATAATTCTTTTAAATCTTATACAGATAATACTTGCATAGACAAGTATATTATACACTTGAAACGAAATGGGAATGGGAGAATAATACCCTTAAACAAATTGGATTTACATCAGCTATTGCCTGCAAGAATATTGGAATTTGATGCATCTCCTTTCCTTCTATATGAAAAACTGTATACAAACATATCTGGTTCAGTGATGAAGCGGGGGTTGGGTTATGGGATGTGCCGGTGGTTCAAGACCAGGCTACAACTTCTGTTTACGAAAGAAAAAAGAAATAAATATAGTGGTAAGGGAATTTGAAGGGAAAAGATTTGGAACAGCTTTGTAATGAGAGTTGTAGACTTTGGCTGGTTAATTCCACAAGAGCAATCTCCATCTCAACAACTATCTACTCGATAAGTCTCTTAATCTTCAAAGCAGTTATAGTTTATGAATAAATTTGTGTCATTGTTGCTACCTAGGAAGTCAAGATACCTAGTTGCCTAAATACGTGCTATGTAATCGCATAACTAGAACTTAGTAAAGATGTTACTTAGATGGCTCTTCACATATATGAGCTCATCTTAAATGGCAAACTATCCATTCAACAGCTATCTACTCGATAAGTCTCTTAGTTATAGTTTATATATAAATTTGTGTCATTGTTGCTACTAAGGAAGTCAATAGTTGCCTAAATATGTGCTATGTAATCTCATAACTAGAACTTAGTAAAGATGTTACTGAGATGGCTCCCTGCATATATGAGCTCATCTTAAATGGCAAACCATCCATCATCCTCAACACCGAAACCCAATAAAGTGAATAGTACCAAATCATAATTACAGTTAATCACTTGTTGAACCTCTTCAACTTGGAATTTTACCGTATTGCCTACCCTATTTCGATGGCATTATCACTCCATGCAAGCACCAGTGATGCCAACAATTTCACTAGGTGTATGAATTTTACATGCCCATACCCTAAACTAATTATTGAATCATCTTTCACTAGAACTTCAAATTCTTCCCAGCATAGGTCATTGCAGTGGCCCAGTGGGAATTGATCTGAATATCAAATAATTCATGAGAGAGAGAAAGAGAAGAGATGATTAAATATAAAAATTTTAGATATTTTAAAACCTCAAGGGGTTTTCCTGCAAGGGTATTGTTACCCAAAAGATGGAGAGGGGGATAAAGTGTTGATTTTGAAATCTCAGGGGATATTAATCTTTTTTCCTGCAACCTGGGGGGGGGGGTGTTTATGCGTTTAACTCTTTATTTTGCTTTTAGAAGATAGGAACATGCACAGGATACTGAAAAAAAATCTAACTTCTTTTATATTATTGAATATAATCAAACAAGAAAGGGAACATAAATAAATAACTTCACAGGGCAAGAAGAATCTTAAACTATGTAGAATATGTGTGCGTTTCAATTTTCCATCTATCCACATTGTGGTTTAGCATTAACATCTATCTTATCTATTTTGAAAGATCTATGAGAATCAAATTTGATAGACTTCATTTTTTAAAATCCTAATTAAATTAAACTTCTAATTTGATGAGTTTTCTTTTAAATTAGTTTTGGATTCTAATTTGACATTAATCCTAATTTATAATATCTAATTCGAACACTATTTGGGATAGTTTTATACTTATCATTTTGAACTTGATTTTGTAATTTATCTGCCTTATCTAATAATAATTATAATATTATCTATTATTGTTTCTCAAAAAAAAATCTACTTGTAATAGTAATGATGTCTACAAGAAGGCTGAGAGTAGAGTTTCTAGATATTTTAAATGATTGGATATTAATTTATTATATTATTTTTTTAATGAATACAACTATATTCAGGTAGAATTTACTACATCATTGAGACGAAATATTTCTAGAAGAGTTTTGCAAATATTGATGTTCATTTCTCTCTCCGCCTCTTCTCTCTTCCCTTCCTTTCCCTTAATCTATTTTAAATAAAAAGCACTGTTGCTACTTAGCTTTCAAAATTAAAGTAAAAGGAATTGTATTAAATTTGGGATGTTTTCAGGAATCCGAAATTACAAAGATGTTAGAATGAAAGTAACTTTAGCTACCCGTCTAAATCTTCTTAGATATTTATTAGTGTAAAATTCTAAATTGTTACAGTTTCTTTCTCAACATCCAAATTAAATTGAGATTCTAATTTGGTGTGGTTTTAGTGAATTGGAATGTGTTTTTAGTGAATTGGAATTCTAATTTGGTTGGCTTCATGTTATTTGATAGTCTTTATTTCTATGTAAATTATTTTAAATAATTCTAAAACTACCTTTTCAAAATGCTTTGTCTAGTTGTATTTGTAGAGTATATATTATTTAGATTTAAAGATATTTCAATGAGGATCTAATTAAGATTATTATTTATTTATTACTTGATATATCTTCAAAGTACTAATTTGTCCCTTCTTACTTATACGAACTTTTCTTCTTAGACTATGGCTAAAATACCCAGGTACAAAGTAAAAGGAGGGAGATAAGGCTTTAAGGTATTTGTTTTGAGAGTAATAGCTTTCCAATCCAGAACCCAAGAGGTCATGTCAAGTCGATAAACTTCAGCAATATCTTTTTAGAAAAGTAGGTGAACATTATATACCATATATATATATATATATATTATATAATATATAATATATATATATATATATATATATATATTATAATATATATATATATATTCTCTGTAGTAGTTAATAATTTTGAGATGGGGTTTTTGTTAGCAGTAATAATTATTTCTTCTCCCGTAAGAAACAAAGTAGTTATCACATAGAAAATATGTCAAATAAAATTATGTAGGAAGATGAATTATAACTAGTGGTTTCTACTGCATAAGTTAAATGGTGTTCATAATTTGGTTCAGTATGAAATTTTCTTCTCTTCAGAAGGGCCTAGCTTGGTAGCAACCTAATATCCATCCTTTTCATTTATGTCATGATTGACTCTCGTTAAACTACTTTACTAAGGTATGTACAGTAGTTGTTTAAACCTACAGAATACTTACCTCTCCACCAGATAAGATTCCTGGTGGGAACTCAAACCTCTGCTAAATTCAGTATCATTTGGATAATTAATAAGTTTTTCTAAAGAGCCTCCATTGTCCATTTCTTACAGATTTGGTTCCAAAATGGTGGATCTGGGGATATTGGATGTCACCGATAACATATGGATATAATGCTCTTGCAGTAAATGAGATGTTGGCTCCTAGATGGATGAGCAAATTCGTAAGTTCTGTATGATGCAATAAGTAGAGCATTAGTTTGTCTTCAAATACCATGTGATAAAAGAGATCTCTCCTTGGAGCACTGAAATCTTTGAATCCTTCACTTTTGAATTGATATTGAGATTCAAAATATTGTCTAAATACTCAGTATTTTCCTATTCTTTCAAGTTACTGACGAGATATATATAATTGAAACAGGCACCTGATGGTAGGAGATTAGGGGTTGCAGTGCTTGAGAATGCTAGTATATTCCCTGAGAATGAGTGGTTTTGGATCGGAGCTGCTGCACTATTAGGATTCACTATTCTCTTCAATATTCTTTTCACCCTCGCGCTCATGTTTCTAGATCGTAAGTAATGTTTGAAGTTATGTGTGTGTGTGTGTTGGGTTTTTTTTTTGGGGGTGGGGGGGGGGGGGGGGGGGGAGGGAGAGAGACTTGTGTCATTCCAGAAGGATTCGAGGCCGAATTCTTCCCACTCAAATACAACCTTACGACATTCTAATGCAAGGTCCACTCAATTGAAGTTGATCTACATTATTTCAAGTAACTAAAAATAAAAAATCATGTATTTTGAGTACATTTTGCCCATCTATTAAGTAGATGCAAAATGGACGGTCAAATAGTAGGTTGGTTAGTTTAACGGTGTAAAATATTTGAAATCTAACAAAATTTGATTTGTGAGGGGTTTTAAGTGTTTAGATCATGATGAAATGGTCGGAACGAGAATTTGTATGTCTAAAGACATCTAAGCAATATGCTATTTTCGACCGTCCATTTTGCGCCTACTTGATGGATGGGTAAAATATATTCAAAATACATGATTTTTGATTTTTAGTTACTTAAATTATGTAGATCAACTTCAACGGAATGGATCTTACATTGGGATGCCGTAGGGTTGTATTTGATTGGGAAGGATTCGACGAATCCTTCCGGAATGACACAAGTCTATCTCTATATATATGTCATACTTAAGACTTTGTACTTGTTGGATGACATAATAGTTAAAATTCTTTTCTTTTCTCATTGGAAATAGCTTTTGAAAAACCACAAGCTACTGTACCTGAAGAAACATCCATGGGTAACCAAGATGAAACAAAGGATCCTCCACGGAGTAAAGCAATGGAATTGGATGTTAATTCCATTTTTCAAGCTTTGTCAAAAATAAATGGAAACAACAAGAGTAAGTTTCTAAAGAGCACCATTTCAGTTTTTGGAAACATCATAGAATTTAGGATGGATTTAACTATACTTTGACTCTTTAAAAATGATAATGTGAACTTTTCCTGTGTAATAATTATGTTACACATGAGTGACCATTCTACTATGGACTTACTTCTAAATGGCGTATGATGCAGGAGAATCCGAGTTTGCTCCCAAGAGGGGAATGGTTCTTCCATTCACACCCCTAGCCCTTTCTTTTGATGATGTGAACTACTATGTTGACATGCCTGCAGTAAGTTCTTTCCTCTTCTTTCTAATCTGCCCACATTTTTTTTGAATTGTAATTCATGAGGGTGTTGTACTTTGGCGGTGGACACATTTATCCTACTTATTGTTCATAGAAATACTAGATATATAAAGTTATATATATATATATATATATATATATATATATATATATATATATATATATATATATATATATATATATATATATATATATAGACTTGTATCCTTTCAAAAGGATTGATCCCGGATCCTTCCCACTCAAATTCAACCCTCCAACATTCGAATACAAGATCCACTCCGTTGAAGTTGATCTATACTATTTCAAGTATCTATAAACCAAAAATCAAGTGTTTTAAATACTTTTTGCCCATCCATCAAGTAGGGAAAAACGGACGGCCTAAATAGTGAGTTGGTTAGTTTAACGGTGTGGAATATTTGAAATCTAACAAAAATTAGTTATAGGGTTTTTAAATGTTTAGATCATAATGAAATGGCCGGATCGAGAATTTGTATGTCTAAAGACATAGATCTAAACAACTCACTACTTTCGGCCGTCCATTTTGCGTCGCTTGATGGATGGGCAAAAAGTATTTAAAACACTTGATTTTTGGTTTATAGATACTTGAAATAGTATAGATCAACTTCAACGGAGTGGATCTTGTATTCGAATGTTGGAGGGTTGATTTTGAGTGGGAAGGATCGGGATCAAATCCTTTGAAAGGATACAAGTCTATCTATCTCTCTCTCTCTATATATATATATATATATAATGAAAGCTATTTCCTAAGACTGGTATTATTATATAGTGAACTAAACCAGTTTGGGTTCATGCCGGGGCGATCAACGATAGAGGCTATTCATTTGCTTCGTCAACTTATAGAGCGATTTCGAGAGAGGAGAAATTTGCATATGATCTTTATTGATTTAGAAAGAGCTTATGATAAGGTGCTAAGAGAGATATTATGGTGGACATTGATTAAAAGGGAGTTCCCATCAATATATTGACATAAATCAATGACATGTACGATAGAGTAGTGACAAATGTCATGTGGAGACATAACAAGTGATTTTTCTATCAAAATTGAATTGCATCAAAAATTTGCATTGAGTCTATTCTTATTTTCTATAGTGATGGATAAACTTATTAGAGCTATCCAGGATGAAATACCGTGGTGTATGCTATTGCTGATAATATTATCCTAGTCGGTGAGACAAGAGCTGGGGTAAATGCCAAATTGGAGGTATGAAAGCAAACTCTAGAATCTCGAGTTTTTAAATTAAGTAGGGTTAAAACAGAGTATATGGAGTGCAAATTCAGTAAAAATGGAATCTGAGATTATAGTATTGTGTCACCACACGGACAAGGAATACCGATGAGCAGTCATTTTAAGTTCTTGGGTTCTATATCCAAAAGGATGGGTAGATCAATAGTGATGTCAATCATAGGATTCAAGCCGACTGGTTGAAATGGAGGAGCGCAATAGGAGTTTTATGCGACCGTAACATTCTGTTATGGCTGAAGGAAAAGTTTTATTGGACTACTATTAGGCCAGCTTTGTTATATTACACAGAATGTTGGGCTATAAAGAGATCTCATGCCCAGAAGATGAGTGTAATAGAGATGCGCATGCTTCATTAGATGTGTGGTAATACGAGGAAAGATAAGGTGAGAAATGATGATATTTGTACTAAGATAGGCGTAGCCCTTATAGAAGAGAAGATGAAAGAAAATCGCCTACGATGGTTTAGTCATGTGCGACGTAGACTTACAGATGTGCTAGTTCAGCAAGTAGAGCGTATCAAATTAGGGCAAGTTAAAAGAGCACAAGGAAGATTGAAGAAAACATGGATGGAGGTGATATGACAAGAGATAGAGACTAAAGGTCTTAATGAAGGCATATGCTCGATAGAAATGAGTAGAGAAAGCTGATCCATGTGCCCGATCCGGTGTAATTCTCTTTTGGTTCATGTAGCCTACCCCAAATACTTGGGACAAATGGCTTAGTTGTTGCTGCTGCTGTTAAACTAAACTAAATAATAACCCATTATACAGTAATGACCACAGTAAACCCGCTCTTAGTAATAACTCCATAGCAAAATTACAATAACTTTAGCGTACACACAAACCAGACAAAGCAATCCTATAACAACTTATGATATGATAATTGTTACAGTGAAGTATCGTTATAAAGCTGCTATTGTAAAGCCACAACAATGCTCCAGTAGTGCTACATTGATTCTACAATTAACTTTTCATATGTCAAAAAGAAATGATAAGATCCGCTTGCTTTTACAGGAAATGAAGCAACAAGGTGTTACTGAAAATAAGCTTCAATTGCTGAAGGGTGTGACTGGAGCTTTCCAGCCTGGAGTTCTGACAGCCCTTATGGGAGTAAGTGGGGCCGGAAAGACAACTCTTATGGATGTGTTGGCAGGCAGAAAAACTACCGGTTATATTGAAGGAGATATCAGGATCTCTGGTTACGTCAAGAACCAAGCTACGTTTGCAAGGGTTTCTGGATATTGTGAACAAAATGATATCCACTCTCCCCAGGTCACGGTGAGGGAGTCTTTGATTTACTCTGCTTTTCTTCGTCTTCCCAAGGAAGTCTCTGATCAAGAAAAGATGGTAAGCACTAGTGCTCCATTATTATTATTAATTATGAATTTAAGCTTCCTTTACGCCAAATTCCATTGATATTTGGTCATAATATCTTAGGAACTGAAAATGTTTGCTCCTTTGCAGAAATTTGTGGATGAAGTTATGGAGTTGGTTGAACTTGGCAATATCAAGGATGCTATTGTCGGCCTTCCAGGTGTGACTGGCCTATCTACGGAACAAAGAAAGAGGTTGACAATAGCTGTGGAGCTTGTTGCTAATCCTTCTATCATCTTCATGGATGAACCTACTTCTGGTCTCGATGCAAGAGCAGCAGCTATTGTTATGAGGACTGTGAGGAACACTGTTGACACGGGAAGAACCGTTGTCTGTACAATCCATCAACCAAGTATTGACATATTTGAGTCTTTGATGAGGTAATGAATATCCCACACTCTTGCTTTTCTTTATTGATCCCCTTTTTGCTCTTGTAGGCTTTGTGGTTAATTAAATGTCAACATTATCTTTTATTTCTCTGTTTCCATTTTCTTTCTCGACAGCTCTTATTAATGAAGAGAGGAGGCCAAGTAATATATTGTGGACCTTTGGGCCAACACTCACACAAGATAATAGAATATTTTGAGGTATACTCTCTTGAAATGATTCTTATTTTTTCATGTATCATGCACATGCATGCACACTGTTAGATCATGCATATAAATGTCTGGTGTATATATAGATTGTTAACTTTATTTTTGGAGAGAATATATAAATTAACTAGTACGGATGGGAAAATGAGGTTGGTACGGGAAATCTTATGTTATTTGCCTTGACCAGTTTTCGTGCAATTAGACTATGATTTTTCTGCTAATGAAACTAAACTAGAAGATATCAAATACCATTTACTAGTTATATTGAAACTTATATATCAAATTAGCAACTATTCTGACATATATACAACAGGATATATTGAAGGCACTATATCTCCCATTGTTTTGTTGCTCCAGGCAATTCCTGGAGTTCCCAAAATCAAGGAGAAATACAACCCTGCAACATGGATACTGAGGCAAGTTCAATTTCTGCTGAAGTACATTTGGGGATTGATTTCGCAGAGTATTACTTGTCATCAGATTTATACAGGTAAGTGAGATAAATCTTTCAATTTAGAGCCCATTTTATGCCAGAGATAAACATTTTCTCTATCCATCAGTCCATAAATTATATGGAAGAGCTAACTTCACCTTCCGGTCATTATGAATACTATCAGGCAAAACAAGGCACTTGTAGATGAGCTGAGTAAACCAGCGCCTGGAACAAGCGACCTCCACTTCCCAACTCAATATTCTCAGTCAATTTTCAGCAGTTTAAGGCATGCCTTTGGAAGCAATGGTGGACCTATTGGAGGAGCCCAGACTATAACACCATCAGATTCTCTTCACCATAGCCACTGCTCTACTTTTTGGAACCATTTTTTGGAGAATTGG
This sequence comes from Agave tequilana, assembly GCA_038442645.1. Taxonomy (NCBI): domain Eukaryota; kingdom Viridiplantae; phylum Streptophyta; class Magnoliopsida; order Asparagales; family Asparagaceae; genus Agave; species Agave tequilana. The sequence goes on along the minus strand of JAVJIF010033252.1, from coordinate 197,730 downwards.
CCACAAAGGGTAATTTATTGTTATGGTACTAGGAAATCAGATTCCATAATTCATATGCATTCATGAGCAATGTATTTAGTTAATTTTGAGAACCTTATGATAATATGTTTCCGACTTGGTTCAGAGAGAATGCAAACGATCTGAGGATTGTCATAGGATCCATGTACGCATCTGTTATGTTGTGGGCATCATTAACTGCGCAACTGTACAACCAGTCGTTGCAATTGAAAGGACAGTCTTCTACCGTGAGAGGGCGGCTGGAATGTACTCTGCTTTATCTTATGCCATGGCTCAGGTAAGGAATGAGTTGGAACAACTTCTTGTTTCCAAATGAAGTCCTAAACCCGATATCACTGGTCCCTGAATTTGTTTATTGGAATAACTCACATTAAAACATGAAATAATTTATATACCACTATATGAGTGAATTTTGGTCCAGTACTCAATTGAGCTTTTAAATAATTTATATGTCGCTATATGAATGACTTTTGGTTCAGTACTCAAATGGGATTTTCATGAGATATTAGATTCCAAGGCTTTATTCTTTTGCTTTTATGCAGGTGTTTGTGGAAATACCATATGTTTTGGTCCAGGCCTTTGTTTATGCAATCATAGTTTACTCGATGATGAGTTTCCACTGGACAGTGGCAAAGTTCACTTGGTTCTTCTTTATTACCTTCTCTCCTTCCTCAACTTCACATACTTCGGGATGATGACAGTGTCTTTCGCACCAAATCATCAAATTGCAGCAATCATTGCAGCTTTCTTTTATGCACTCTTCAACCTTTTCTCAGGATTTTTCATTCCAAAACCAGTGAGTTCTCTCTTTCACAGTGACACTTCACTATCTAGTTTTTACTTGCATAAACCAACTAATGATTATGGAAACTGTTGGTTCATCCAACGTGTCGGATTTGCAGAAAATTCCATTGTGGTGGATATGGTACTACTGGATTTGCCCGTTGTCATGGTCGCTGTATGGGCTGATAATCACCCAGTATGGAGATATTGAGGATATGATCAAGGTCCCGGGGCAGCCAGACCAGATGATCAAATCATACGTAAGGGACCACTTTGGATACGATACTGAATTTATCGGGGTAGTAGCTACAGTTCTGGTAGGATTCTCCGTATTCTTTGCCTTTATATTCACCTTCTGCATCAGAACATTAAATTTCCAACAAAGGTAGGAAATGGCGTTCGATGAGATAAAGTTTTGGAAATCACAAGATCACTGGGACTAGACGGCGAGGGCTTGCTTCTTTGTGGAGACTGCATCTTCGTTCATCAGTTGTTAGTGCATGCATGTATGAATGCGAGATAGTCGAAGAGTACCTTATGAGAGATCAAAGATGAACAAGATATTCTTTGTATGTTTTTTTTTGTTTGTGAAGAAAATTTTCTAGTGTAAACACCATTTGTTCAACATCAACTGTGGACAGAAATTGTTAATTCTTTCCTCAAAATTCTTGTTACAAATACAAGGTAGTTTTGCGCAAATTTGATATGATTTTAGAGAAAGAGGTGATGGAAGATAGTTTTCGAAAAATATGCATGAAACTTTGTGGTAGCAACGGGTGGAAAAAAATTTAAGTAGGTTTTCTTCATTCATTGTAGCTCTTGAGAGAATTTAGCCTGAAATGTTAATTTATGAGGAATTAGCCTGGATTGCAACGAGAGAAGTCATTTTCAGGTGCTATATAGTTGACTTTATAATTTATAAGGACAATTTTTTTTTGAAATAATGTAATTTTTAAAAATAATTTAAAAAATTCTCTCCAAAAATATTTAGCAAAGCCGACTTCTGACACGCCATGTAAGCGCTACATTAGCTCAATGGTTGACTCCAGTGCCAGCGTGGCCTATCTCTGTGTTTTGAAAAACTCCGGAATAGACAATCCCGAAGAAAAAAAAATTATTTTTTTTTGCCTTTTCAATAAACTCCGGAGTTGCTAGCCTTCGGAGTTCAAAGGGAACTTAAAAGTATTAAATCTGAAAAAGATGCATTTTTTTTGTCTAAGGGACTCTGGCCTTGGCAAGGCCAGAGTTCTCTAAGCATGTGTTTTGTTTTTGGTGCTAAGGTAATTTCAGTATGATTTTTTTTTTTTTTGGGGGGTCTAAGAGAATTCTAGTCTTGCCAAGGCCGGAGTTCTCACAAGCTTGTAAAATTTTTTTAGTCCAAGGGAACTTCGGTCTTGACAATTCACAAGCTTGTTTGGTATTTGAATTTGGATTTGGGTAAAAAAATAATATTTTTTCTTCAGGGTTGTCAACCCTGAAGTTTTTCAAAACAAATATCTCGTCACGTTGGTACTGGAGTTGACCGTTGAGCTGACGTAGTGCCCACGTGACGCGTAAGAGGTCGTTTTGCTAAATTTTTTGGAAAAAGTTTTGTTAAAAATTATTTTCAATATGAAGACTTAATTAAAAAATTGTCCACTTTATAAAAGAAATTAAAAAAAACAATAAATTTGCGTGAGATCTGAAGTGCATGTAGCATGCCATGCTTTGTGAGCATCAACCAAAGCATATTCAGCAATTTTGCGTGAATTTTATGTTCGAAACTCTTACGTGAATATTTATGTGCCAGTTATATGATGTGTGAGTCATGTCAAACACAAAGTGAGCACCTCTCAATATATCAGCCTTGTTCAAGATCATACATCACCATGATTCTAACACACAAACATAGTTGTCGAGATGGATTCCGATACCTCCTCTCTGAGAAACCTAAGTGGAAGCATGATGGAGAGCATGGAGAGTCCCTGCAGTTCAGATGAATTTTTTTCGACCACGAGCTCCGAGGATGGCCTTGGAATAGACGGCGGCGAGGAGGCGACGTTCGATCGGCTGAGGACGGTGATCGTTAAGTCATCGGCGAGGAGCAAGAACGGCGAGGAGATGGATGCTCGTGGACTCGGGACAGTGAGAAGCAGGAGTTCATCGGGGTGGCTCCGGCAGACAACCTCCGTCTTCTTGAGAAACTACGGGATCGGTGTTCCAAGTGAGCTTCAAAGTTTTCTAAACTGTAGTTTATTTTAAGTTCTAGTTCAGAGATTTACAAACTCTAGTTTGCACCTCTCTAACTGCAGTGTTCTAAACTGTAGTTTCACTGATCAAATGTAGTAAGAAAATTTGTGATGATTTGGACTTCAACTTCAGCAAATTTTATTCCATTCTTAGGCCGTGTTTGTCTGGGAAACGAATTTGAGAAATCTGTTAGCCGGCTCATCTTATGAAAACAGTTTTTTTTTTAAGAAAACTTGATGATGGGCCCCACGCGGCCGGAAATTGATTTGTAGCCCATTTCCAGTGGTTTTACAGTGAAACCAAATTTTCTTTGTCGGTGACGTTTCACTGAGGTCGAAGACCAATTATTTTTTGCAAACCAAACAATCGACTACTGGAAAAGCCCTGGAGCCCACCGAAACAGTGTTTTTCAGCCCTAATTCTTCAAAACAAACAGGCCATAGATGCCAATGAGCTTTGGCAATTGGTGTGAACGGGGATCTTGTGTGTTTTAGAAGCATACGCATTTCAATTCTTGAACTAACATGTAGGTGTAAACTACAATCATTTCTACTATTTTCGAATAAAAGAGAGAGTATGGAAATTTGGGTGGGGTCCATAACAATTTGCTTTTCATCAGCTCATTTCTGCATAAAATTCATAAATATACAGAATCAAACAAGATACATTTGCCTCTCTTTTACAAAAATAAATAACTCAGCAACCTTGGTTCTTACACAGGGTTGAAATTCATTTTCCAACAGTGGAGGCTAGATTTGATCATCTCACAGTTGAGGCCAAGGGCTACGTGGGGCACAGAGCTCTGCCAACTCTCTTGAACTCAACTAAAAACTTAGTTGAATCAGCTTTGGGCACATTTGGCACAAGGCTAGCTAAGAGAGCGACTCTGACCATTCTCAAAGATGTTTCAGGAATAATACGTCCCTCGAGGTTCTCACTACAATCATTTCAGTAGTAATGATCGCAGAATAATTAGACTTCAAATACATTAACACAAATTTTGATGTGCAGGATGACGCTTTGTTGGGGCCTCCATCTTCAGGAAAGACCACCCTTTTACGAGCTTTGGCCGGAAGGCTGGACCGAAAACTGAAGGTTGGTTGAAGATTTCTCTCGCTTTATCTTCACGTAATGTTTATGATCATGTTGTGTATTAGAAAAGAAAATTTTAAAAGTTGGTTATTAGTGAGCATTTCATTCACACAGACGCAGTAAATCTCTATCCATACATGAATACTTCAGGCCACAGGAGAGATAATGTACAATGGATATAAACTCAATGAGTTCGTGCCACAGAAAACATCGGCGTATGTCAGTCAAAACGACGTCCATGCTGGAGAGATGACTGTGAAGGAGACGCTGGATTTCTCAGCAAGATTTCAGGGCATTGGTGCGAGATATGGTAACTCTTCTTGATGTGTTATTTGAAAAGTACAAGACCCATTGCTGTATAATGATCGTATTCTAATGGTTAGCAATTCGATGTAGAACTGCTAACTGAGTTGGCGAGGAGAGAGGAGGCCGCAGGGATATTCCCTGACTCTGATCTTGATCTCTTCATGAAGGTAAATGCATTCACTGATAATTAGCACGCAAATTATAGTAGTTTTTCTTTTGGTTTTTATTCTGCATCCTTGGCTCAAAAATTTTCAGGCAACTGCAGTGGAAGGAATCGAGAGCGGTTTGCAGACAGACTACACACTCAGGGTACGTACTCAAATCAATTATGTATACACATTTTTGCACTTGTTTACTTTGTAACTCTGTTGCAGTAAATTCTTTCATACTTCTAGAAAATGAATACTTTTTGCAAGTTACAGAAATCACTGTCCCAATAAAAGTTCTGGAATAACAATTTTCTTCAATGGCAATGCAAACCCCATAAATCTTTATTGCAAACCACTGGCCTGTTTATGTGCTTTCATTTTGACAAATCATACAAAATAATAATATTTTAAAAAAAGAGTCAAACATGAGTGGACAAAATTCTTGGACAAAATTCTAGGTTGAAGTCGGGGTTGTTTGATTAGGAGTGAAAGTGAGGAAATAGTAATAGCTCATTTTGAAACTTTAAAATTGGTTAGTGAGTTTTTCGGTGTTTATATGTTGTTGGGAAGTGTGGTTTGAAAAATGATATGTCTTTCTCAGTGTTTGGATAGTAATGTGAAAGTGAAAGTGAAGAAGTTGATCACAAAGTAGACCGTAAAATAATATTAAAATAAAAATTAATAAAAAAATAAAAATAGATTGTAATTAAAATGCAAGTGAGCACAAAATTAACTGTTAGAATCCTTGAAGTGAGGAAGTGATTGTGTAAAAAAAAAAAAAAGAGAAAAGAAAAAAGGATTTTCTAATTTTTCTTTTCTGGAGTTTGGATAGATAGGGAAGTGAGCAATTTTACTTCCCTGTTTTCTTACTTCCGCCCACTTTCTTGCGACCAAACACGTAGAGGTCTTCTAGGTGTTGTTGAGACATAGAAATGTAGGCGTAGGAGTAAGGAGATTTAGTCTGAGATTGTATAGAACTGCTAATTCAAAATGGGTTTTTTATGATTTTAAATGGGGTATGCCAATTGGGGACCTAATTGTTTTGAATTAAAAAAGTCTCAAACAAAAGCCCCAACCAGCGAGCAACAGCCTAACAAGAGAAAAAGCCATTTTGAAATCTTACTAAAATTCATTAAAATATCATGAATTTTTTATCGTTTAAAAAAAAAAATCATAATTTTCAAATTGAGAAATTGCTACCACGAATTTTTCTCGAATTTTAAAAAAATATTATTCACTAGCCCCATGTCTAATTGATGGGTCATGTGCAATTCACGTGGCCGCTTATCAAGGCTAAGATTCCAAATCCCCCGCTGACGCTCCCCCCCCCGCCCCCCCCTCCACCACCGTACCCGCCGCCCACCACCACCTCCACCTCAACAACGAGAGGGATCATGCGGGGAGATGAAATCAGAAGGAAACTGAAGGGGATTAAGATGAAAACGTGGTGTGAATTTGGGATTTTTGGGTGCCGATTTGACGGGAGGTTGTGGGGGGAGGCGGCTAGGGCTGTTGCCTCTCCCCAAGCACATGAAGTGTTTGTTGGTTTGCCCCTGTGAGACTCGATCTCCAAGTTAGCAGGTAAGTACATTTAATATCAATTCCAAAAAGATGATTGCTGTTGGAAGCTTATAAGAGTGCATGAAAACTATGCTACATTTGTTAGAATCAAGATTGACATAACACTTAAATGAATGAATGTAGATATTGGGGCTGGACGATTGTGCTGACACCATCGTCGGAGATGAGATGCGAACAGGGATCTCAGGTGGCCAAAAGAAGCGCTTGACGACTGGTTCGTCTCCCCCCAACACTGAGTTCTACATGTTTTACTACAGGCTTATAATAAACAATTAGCATAATCATCTGCGGAATCTATATTTGGGAAACAAACTCTTCTGGATTTGTGCAAAACACTCTCAAATTTGTATTAAAAAATGATAGCTAGCTATGTGGTTGTAAAAGCCCCACTTAATTTGTTTTTTGTACACGCAAAATCCACAAACTTATTCAGTTCTGCAACCCCTCTGTCCAAAAATAATCTCACGTCCCTAGCATATGGCCTTCAAGTGATAGTGTGCTTATCTGTATAAATAACCACTAAACTACTTTTAAATTGAAAATATGTAATAATAACAAAAGTAAACAAATCAATTCTCATACAAAATGTGTTTATATAAATCGATTCCTCTGTGATCCTCTAAAGTTCTTTCCACTTTCTAGATAAATGGATCTCATTTTTACTAACACGTCCAAAGAAGGCTACCTTTGGCATACCATGTTCCTCTAGTGGTAGCATTCTACGTACCCGTTTTGTTTAGTGTACTAAAGTGACCCAAGCTCCGTGACCTTGATGTAAGCATCATTAATTTTTTTTCATTGCAAGATTTTTATATAATTATTATTAGATTTTGTATTAAAATAGTCAATAGTAACTATAGTAGAATTTTTGGAATTCATAACAATATTAATAACTATTAACCAAATAATGTTACTTAACTTCATAAGTTCTATAAGTTAGTTTTTTAAGACCTATTGTAAAATTATTAAAAACGAATAATTTCTATTAGTGATAAAATAATTATTCCAAAATTTATTTTATTTAACTATTTATATGACAATATTTTATTTAATTTTTTATAAGAGGTAAGAAGGAGAAGATTTGGTGAAGAAGATAAAGAGGATTTAAGTTAGGGTCAGTTTTTTTTCCAATTAAAATTTGTTCGTTTAACTTAAGTTGAATAGAGGATTTGGAAGGTTGAAGGGGAAGAAGGTTTGGGCAAGAAGATGGATTATTTGCTAAAAGCCCTTATTATTTTGTTAGGCATGGTTGGGTTTTCTGTAAAGGTTTATTTTATTTTAAAAGTGAATGATTAAGAAAATTGGGTTTTTAGGGCATCTAGGGATTTTCATATGTGCTATTAAGGATGTCAGGGAGTTTTGCAATAGCTGAGGTCTATGGAATTTATTGTAATCAGTGTTGTTAAAGGGGCACCAAGGCACACGCACGAGAGAGGCGCAAGGCAAAGCGATGCGCAACCTTGTACCCTGCATTAACCTCGAGGTGCATGGTTGATGCTAGGCACACCTTCGACTGAGCCTTGTGCGAGGCGCAAGGCGCGCGCCTCATAGCGCTACTACTGTTTTGGGCCCGGATTTGATATAGCGGGTCACAACCTAAAAAAGAGAAGAAACCCTATGTGATGAGGGCATCACGCCGCTGAGACGATTGTTTAATCGAGTCTATTCTAGAAGACGACGTGTTTTCTTCCTTTGATTTTATCTGTTTTTATTTTTAGTTTATTTTGCTGAATTTAGTGGTGTTTTCTTTTATGTGGACATTTAATACCACATCAGTTATTTCCTAAAAATGCACTTTTGTAAAGCCTATAAATAGGCCCCCAGACTTCTCTTCGAATAAATTATTGAATGAATGAAATTATAAATTTTTAATTTAACATTCTTGAGTATGCTCTTGAGGTTTTTTTGGTGTGAAAGCCCGTTGTGTAAGGGGTGTGAAGTCCAAATTCTATCCAAATTCTCAATTCCATTTTTTTAAAACCCTAATTCTCAATTTTAGTTTGCAGGTGATTGCAATCAATTTGTTTTACATTAATTTCGATATCAGAGCAATTAGTTTTCAATCTCCTTCAAATATTTGTCCTTCTCCCAAACCCTAAATCTAGACCAACCCTAGATCTATTCAAAATTTTTTTGAAACCCTAGATCAAATCAAAAAAAAAGAAAAAGAAAGAAAAAGAAAATAGAGTTCAGAAATCCAAAAAAAATCCCGCACTATTCCCTCTTCTTCCTCTCTTCTCTAATACAAAACCCTAATCCTAGCCGAATTCCTTCAATGCTGCCGCCACCTTCCATCTACAGCCACCCTCGCCAACCTCGCCGACGAGCTCTGATCCCCGCCGCCACCACAAATCACCGCCATCGGGCTCTGATCCTCCCACGACGTCACCTTCGTCAATGTCTTCGCCAACACCATGCCGTCACGGTTTCTCGATCGACAACCTCCTCTTTCTCCGCCAGTAACCCCTATCTCGTGGACTTCGACTGAGATCGCTGACAACACCTCCTTACCGCCGATCAGGTGTCTTTCATCCTTTGCTGCTGCCACCTTTGTCCACGCTGTTGCCCCTGTCATCAGATCCAGATGCTCATCGACATCAAATCCCTCGTTCTCATCACCGTCAAATTCTGCTGTCAAGCTCTCACTGTAACAGCTCAGGAATCAGGCTGAATTTTTGGGTTGGGTTTGATTTCGGGTTAAATTCTCAAACCCGCAAAGAAACCGACTCGCTTGCAACCAGGATTGAACTCGATCCACTTCTGCTGACATCATCATGCTGACATTAACAACTCGCCTGCTGACGTTATTGGCTCGACGGGCCAACCCCAAGCCGCCTGTCGTCAACTCGAGTCGAGCCGAATAGAAGCCGCCAGCTCAGACCAAGCTGACCTAGAGCCGCGGCTCAAATTCAAGCTGACTCTGAGCCACTCAACTTAGGCCGAGTTGACTCAGTGAGTTGACGGGCCTGAGCTTCGTTTGAAGTGGCTGCAGTTCGGTTCAGTTCCGGAGGTCATTCTGAATCGCTTCAATCCCGATTGAGCCGTTTTTGAAGCAATGAATTTGTGGAGACAGAGCTACTTGTCGACAGCCTTCATATTCAAGTTCGAGTTTCGATCGCGTCTCAGGTAATTGTTGAAATTTCTATTCAGTTATTTTCTTTTCTTAATTAAGATAGTTCCTTAACTCTGTCGCAAGATAAAATCTGTTGACTGCTATCCACAAAAAGTGAGTTTGTGTGAATCTGACCTTGAGTGGAAACTTAAATTGATATTAATTGTGCAACTCGATTAACTTAAATCAGTGATCACTTGAATTGATTTGAAATTTACTGTGTTAGCGCGTGTAGTTTATTTACTGTCTCAACATTACAACTTAGGTAATCGTTGAAATTTACTTGAATTGATTTGAAATTTACTCTGTTGGCGTGTGTAGTCTAATCACTGTCATTTCAGGTAATCGTTGAAATTTCTATTCAGTTATTTCCTTCTCTTAATTAAGATAATTTTTTTAACTCTGTCACACGATAAAATATATTGACTACTATCCAAAAAAGTGAGTTTGTGTGAATCTGACCTTGAGTGGAAACCTAAATTGATATTAATTCTGCACCTCAATTAACTTGAATCAGTGATCACTTGAATTGATTGAAATTTAACTTGCGTAGTTTAATTATTGTCCTAACATTACATATTTTAATCACATGTTAATCAATAAAGGTTAAAGTTGGTGTTACTTATCATTATTTGATCTCTGATTCCTCCTGCATTAGCATACATCTCACCTTAGGGTAGTTTGTATTTAGGATTAGTTAGAAATTTGCATGCCAACTAGAAGGGGGAGAATTTTTTAGTGGGAGACTTCTTCACCAGTGTACTCCAGCCTTAAGGATACACTTAATGCACTCATTGCTAGGATGGAGCAGAGCTGCAGGTGGACTGACGATGGCAAGAGTTTAAAAATTAAGCTAATGCCAATTGCAATGATTAGCCACACGACTTAATAGGTTAGAAACACATCGAAGGAGAATCTCAGACCCCTTAGAGGAGAACGAGCCTTGTGATAACAATAGGTCACCGGACCCTACAACACAAAGGACACAGATGCCCAGTGTATCAAAAGTGTAAAAGTAGATGCTCTTTATTTCGATAATCATTTAGACTCTCAGGATTACATAGATTTGCAACTAGCTATTGACCACTACTTTCATTGGTGTGACATGTTTAAGTTTAGAAAAATTCAATTTGCCATGATGAAACTAACTGTACAAGCCGAACAATATTGAGAAAATCTTAAAAGGATGAGTTATAAAAGGGATGATCCAGTTGAGACTTGAAAGGGCATGAAAGAGAAGCTTATATTGAAATACGTCCCATCTTCAAAGAAGTCAATTACTTGACAAGTGGAATAGATTAACTCAAGAAAACAAGTCGGCCACCGATTACATCGCAAAATTTGATGTATACTTGAATCGGTGCGATGCAATCGAGTTTGAGTCTCCCGAACAGACTCTATCTAGATTTAGGTCAAGTCTTAGGGACGATTACCGCCAAGAGCTCATAGCTCGAGGCATCAGGACTCTAAAGCAGACACATCAATTGGTCACCGATTTAGATGAGTCTACAAGATTCTACTTTCACCGATCTGAATTTAGAGATAACTCTAAGACAACAACCGCTAGGAAGCCTAGCTATAGCCATCCTTTCCTGCTCTGAGCAAACCTACCTCCAGTTCTTCAAGCGTCAAATCAGGAAGTTTTCTAGTGCAAAACCAACAACTTTTGAGAAGAAAATGGCTAGTCAACCAGCGAAGGTCAACCCGCGTACTAGTGTTATAGATGTCAGGGGTATGGACACCTTGCAAGTCAGGCCCGAATCAAACCAAGATCCTCCTAGTGGAAGTTCTCATAGAAGATGTAGAAGAAAAAGATGGTCTAGAAGTGGCTGTGCACCAACATGATAATGATTCGGATGCCTCTGAAGAATGTAAGTTCAATGACTGTATTAAAACTTTAGCAGTGACTGACCTAATTCATAGTTATGACAAAGCCCAGTTAGGAGTAGTTAGGTGCACTTTAGCATAGTCTGAGTAAGTCAACGACCGAAGAAGAACTGTCATATTCCAAATATGCACAAAAATTGAGAATAAGAGTTGCAAAGTGATAGTAGATAGTTGCAGTTGCATCAACGTCGTTGCGTCAAAAATTAATTACCACGTTAGGGATGAAACTGGTGAAACATCCAAATCCTGACAAGGTCACGTGGATCTACGTTACATCCATAGATGTTTACGATAGATGTCAGATCCCCATTCAGTTTGCCACATACACAGATAACATATGATGTAACATACTTCTTATGGATGTTGGTCATATCATTTTGGAATGATCATTGTTATTTGACTTAGATGTGACCTTATATGGATGAACCAACCGTTGCTCGTTCGTACATAATGACAAGAAAGTGAAGTTAATGCTGAATCAATCTAAATCATCAATTTCTGAAAAGAAGGTTGATAAGGACAAAGGAAAAGTGGTGACACTAAATCCTGAAAGAATGTTGATAAAGGTAAAGAAAAAATGGTGATGAACTTGATTAGCCACGATCAGGTTGAGCTTAAATGAGGGTTTAACTTGTTATGCGCTTGTGGCTCGAAAAACTGAACTGGAGACCGAGTCGCAGATCTCAGGACACATTTCACCAATACTTAAAGAGTTTTCTAAAGTCTTCCTCAAAGATTTGTCAGGTGAGTTGCCTCCAATGAGAAATATTCAACATGCCATTGACCTAGTTCTAGGAGTAACTTTGTCAAATTTGCCTCATTACAGGATGAACCCTGCCAAGCACGCAGAATTACAATGACTGGTAGAGGAGTTACTTGACAAAGGGTTCATCAAAAAAGAGTTGAGCCCATGTGTTGTTCCTGCACTTTTGGCGCAAAAAAGGATGAAACTCTGTGGATAGTCGTGCAATCAACAAAATCACTGTCAAATATCATTTTTCCCATTTCCTATCTTGACGATATGTTGGATTTGATGTCATGTGCCACAATATTCTCCAAGATTGACCTTAAGAGTGTGTACCATCAAATTAGGATTCACTCAGGAGATGAGTGAAAAAACACATTTAAAACTAAGGATGGGTTATATGAATGGATGGGGTTATGCCCTTTGAACTATCTAATGTTCCTAGCACTTTCATGAGAGTTATCACTCAATTGTTTCAGTCGTTTATCGGTAAATTTATAGTGGTATACTTTGATGATATACTGATTACAGTCGAACAAATGGACCATCTGAGAAAGTCCTTCGCACACTCCAGTCTGAAAAGTTCTATGCAAACTCGAAGAAGTGTGCTTTCTGTACAAACTAGATTATCTTCCTTGGATTTGTGATTTTATCCGAGGGAGTTTCTGTAGACCCTGAGAAGATTAGAGCTATTACTAAGGGGCCACAATATCGGACGGTTAGAGAAGCCAGGAGGTTTCACGGGTTAGCCACTTTTTACTGTCAGTTCATTAAAAATTTTAGCTCTATCGTGGCATCAATAACCGACTGCTTGAAAAATAAGGAATTTCAGTAGACACCTGTCGCCACCAAGACTTTTAAAGAAGTAAAGAGGTTAATGACTGAAGCGCATGTTATGCGTCTATCGGATTTTTTGAAAGTGTTTGAAGTAACATTCAATACATTAAGGCTTGCGAAAGGTGATGTGCTGAGTCAGGAAAATCACCCCATTGCTATTTCAGTGAGAAATTAAACGACGTCTGACAATGATACTCCACATATGATAAGGAATTCTATGCGGTTGTGCAAGCTTTGCTCTACTGACGACATTATCTGCTACTGGAGGAGTTTGTGCTGTATTCGAATCATGAGGCGCTGAAATATCTCAACTCCCAGAAGAGACGAAATGCAAGACATAACAAATGGGTATAATTTCTCCAAGATTACACATTTGTCCTCAAGCACAAAGCAGGAGTTGAGAACAACGTCGCTGATGCACTGACGAGTGATGATATTGATAGTTATGAGCGCAGAAGTATTAGGGTTTGAAAGACTGAGAGAAGAGTATGAGTCTTGTCTCAACTTTGGAGAAATATATTTCATGTTATGAGACGGGCCTACTCGAGAGAAGGACGGGTTTCTGTTACATCCTGGATATTTATTTAGATTTCGTAAGCCATGTACTCCTGATACGTCTCTCAGAGATTTTCTCTCTTGGAATTGCATGCTGGAGGTCTGGCTGGACACTTTGGCCAAAACAAGATGATTGAGGCTATTGAGGATAGATTCTACTAGCCGAGTTTGAAGAAAAGACATTGCGTGTCTCATTTGCAAATCTCTGTGGTCTCTTCATAATCGCGATGTTCAATCCAGCATGGCTTGAACCCCCACCCCGGGGCACCTTACACAATTAATATTGAATATTATGATGTGACTATTTCTCTAACATGGTGAGATAAGTCATCTCCACCTCTCCAAATCTAAAAGCGACATCATGCACTTCGTATCTAACCTGGATTTGATCATGGTACTTTTCCATTAGTATGCAATGCTTTATCTCCCTCCTTGATCTTTAACATCCACCATAGATGACTCTGTTAAGATCCAATTAAAGTCAACAAAATGCAACTCAAGTTTTATTCACTCTAGCTTGAGGCCATCATTTGTTAGAGATTTTGGACTTAATACTGGATCTCAACTTATAAACATTTGCAAGTGCTATCAACCCAATGACTTTGCAAAGAGGGTCATATATCAAGTTTTACTGAATTGGTACTGTTCACCATGTCTCGTATATCGTCTTAACTCATCACCTATCATCTTTTGCTTACTTACCACAACCTTTTCTAGTCTCTTTCGAGTTGTAATGTTCTTCACTCACTGCATCGCAGTTGAGTCATTATGATGCCACTCTGCTTGCCAGGGCTATATTCCCAATGTTCCCATCGAGACAGTTACGTCGATCAACTTGATCGCCTCCACCTTAAGCAATGTTGATTTTGCAGTGACCTGCACAAAACTGCCAAAATGTGGAATCTGTCCAACACTGTATTTGGGACACCGGAAATCTAGGGATAGCTTTCTCGATTACTTGATTTGGCCTCTCACGGATTTAGCACTAAATCAATTTGTCTATCTCGTCTAGCTTTTAGTTTTATCCCTTTCCTCTTTGTGTGTTAGTCATTTGTTGCCCACAACATATCCCTGTTTCCATTTCATCTTTTTTGTTCAGCGGTATACACAACAATGGCCTTGTCGCTTCAATCAAACCTAAAAAAGGATGCTGATCTTCAGCCTCAACTATCAGGAAGCACTCACCATCAACGCCAGAGTACTGCACTAATCATTTCGTTAGCAATCGCTTTGGTCAAACCTAAATCGGGAAACACTTGAGAGTTGATCAAAATAATCCAACTCCGCCAATAGCAACTGACAAACTCTTATGTTGCCTCCTCTTTATGCATGCTATTCACAAAGCTTGTGTGACAAATCACTCTGCATGCCATCAACAAAGGTATGACTAATTACACACTTTCTGCTTTCCTCGCCACTATCTTGTAGAGGCCATATTGATTTCAGGTTTCCTTCGCTAACTACCAATTGCAGCCACTTCCTTTGCAGAACAGTCACTTGAACTCATTTTGATTGTCGTTATTGCCATTTCTGAGCTCAGTCACTAGGTACACAAACTTGGTAACTCCCTCTTGATCTTCTACCATTGTTCATCTCCGAAATAATCAATTCCACTAACTTGGTTATGATATATTTTTTGGATTAAATGGACAAATAAAAATGAACAAGATCAAGAACACCGAAGAGAAATTGGAAAGAATCAAAATCTATTCCTCCTCTCCCCTTAGATACCACACTCTTAGAGTTTTCTCGTACCCTAGGATTTTCAAAGAGAGTATATACAGACCCTGTGACCCTACCACACATTCACAATTTTCAAACTCCCATATATCATGGGACTCAATCCAAATTTGAAACCAAATAAAAACAAGAAGAATAAAGATATAAATCTCAACAACTTGTTCATCCGAATCATCTTTTAATTGAAAAAAATACTAGTTGTCTTTACTAGTACCCTGTCAAACCAAGTAACATCTTGTATAGAGGAAACCATTTACATCAAAATGCAAAGTATAGAGGAAACCATGAGGATAATAAGTTCCCTCACAGAGAAATATATGCAAAAGGTTTTTATTGGATAATGTATGAAAATGATGTATCTGAAAATTGGTACTTAGAGGTTGCCTTAAAACATTAAAAGCATAATAACTACATGGATACCATAAACTTTTAGAAATGTTCATGGTTCTTTAATATAATAAAATACTATGGTAGCTTGAGAGAAGTTGTAGTTTAGAGGCTTGTTGCCAAAAGAATTTAAAAAGTAATTTAATTATGTGTATATTCCTCAAAATGTTAATTATGAGTTAAATATGTGTAGGGTGAACTTTTGTGAAAGAGATAAAAGACTAACCGGAAATAAAAAGTTGACATTAGAGCGAAAAAATTGAACTCCCGGTATCCCCTAATTTTGAGTCCTTTTGGAGCCTAAAACCAATTGAACTACACGCTAACACATGAATTTAGGGACAAGTTCGAAAACAAAAGCTGACATGGCCAAAAGGGTATTTTGATAAACAAAACTTGACAAACCAAACAACAAAAACACTTTTTAATGCAGTGTAAATGCTTTCATGACAACAATAGGGCAATGAAAGTGGATTATCAGTGTAAACTCGTTCTTCTTAATGCAGATAAATTTCCGAACTTGAATTAGTAGAGTGGTAAACAATCTTGGAGCTACGAAGCTCAATTTTAACCAAAAAATGGAGGTAGACGGTACATTATCTTGGAGATAATTCAATAAACAGGATCTAAAACATAAAATAAGAAAACAAGTTTACCACCAGTTGCGACAGTAGTAGGAAGTTGTATGAGTAGACAAGGAAGATCAGTGCACCCTCTTGTTCATCAAGTCTCCCCATTATAGGACTCTCCGGGAAAATAGACAGACTCCTGAATGCTAATGATAGAAAATAAAATTTTGATCCATGCTTTAATCACTATTTATATGTGGGTAGATTAAATTTGCCATTGAGAATGTATGAAAACGCTTCTGTACTTTAGATCACAGCTCAACACAAGAAATTATGTAACCACATGTAAAAATCAAATATTCACAACCATAAGTAATCTTGAGTGTTCACTAGTCAGTTCCACCTTGGTACCCTGTAGCCAGGTCTGGCCCGAAACCCCCCAAGACAATTTACACCAGCAATAGATGTTGGTCTCTTCATTTCTGTTAGTGTGAGCCCTCCTTGAGATTTAAAGCAATATAAGTCATTCCAAGATTTCTAAGCCAGTTGTTTTTCTACCCATATGAATATCCTTTATATTACCTAAATTTTATTGAGATATACTTTTGTAAATTTGGGGCTTCAGAGATGGTAAATAACAATGTACCCTCGGGCATGTTTTGTTGCAAGGAAGTGGGCGGAAGTAAGGAAATGGGGAAGTATATTTGCTCACTTCCCTATCTATCCAAACACCGGAAAAGGAAAATAAGAAAACCCCTTTTCCTTTTCTCTTTTCTCTTTTCTCTTTTACACAACCATTTTCTCACTTTCAGAGTGCTACAGTAATTTTGTGGTCATGTAAATCTCATTTGTAATAAGTTGTAGCACAAAACAGTTAATTTTTTGATCATGTAAATCTCACTTGCATTCTAATTACAGTCTATTTTTTATTTTTCTTAATTAATTTTTATTTTAATATTATTTTGCGGTCAACTTTGTGGTCAACTTATTCACTTCCACTTCCACATTACCATCCAAACACCGGAAAAGATATAACATTTTCCAAACCACACTTCCCAACAGCATTCAAACACCGAAAAACTTACTAACCAATTCCCAAGTTTCAAAGGGAACTATTACCACTTCCTCACTTCCACCCTTAACCAAACAGGCCCCTCGAGAAGATAACTCATAGCTACCTGCTGAGGGAATTAATCTTTATCTCCACCAATTAATACTTGAATTAAGTTTTCCCAGGCTAGGTTGATATAAATCTTCTTTTAGTCACGTTGTGCACAACAGAAGTCTAGTAATGGAGGGAGCCTTCTTGCATGCGACATATTGGAAGAATTATGGCTGTTCTTTTAGGGTAAAACGACTCAGAAAACAACACTTACACTTTAATGTTATTATTGTTTTCTGTAAGGTTAGTAAAATCATTGTACTTTCACAGGTTTTGCATATATAGTGGATGGTTCATCAACCTCAAGCATATCCTATGCAAATAGTAGGTTTTTATGAGATACAGTTTTCGAATGATGACCTCTAAACTGACCTTTAGCAAAATCAATACCCATTAGCTATGAGAAAACTTTATACTAATGGTGAACAAACAAGGAGGCAATTACTGCATAGCTAACCTTTGAATGGAAAACTGTACTTGGAGAGACTAATAATAACTTATTTCTAGCATTAACGTGATCTAATTGATACAAGTTGTCTGGTCAACAAGATTATTTATTGATCAGTAATATTATGCACATAAGGTACATTATTTCATTTTATTGTTTTAGAACTCACTAGTTTTATATCTATGCTTTATCTTCTCTCTCTTTATACATCTAAAGAGCAATAACAGTCCTGTACTCTGGTAGAAACTAAAAAGAGTAACATTTGTTGTACATTTCACTAATATTATAAAGTTATTATCTAACTATATTTGTCTGTCTCTTCAAGGTGAAATGATTGTTGGACCCGCAAAGACCCTTTTCATGGATGATATATCCACTGGTCTGGACAGCTCCATGACCTTCCAAATTATAAAATGCCTGCAACAGAGTGCCCATCTTGGGGAGGCCACCATTCTCATGTCCCTTCTTCAACCTGCTCCTGAGACCTTCAACCTATTTGATGACATCATCCTCTTGTCCGAGGGTCAGATTGTCTACCAGGGACCCCGAGAGTTTGTTCTGGAGTTCTTTGAGACCTGTGGCTTTTGCTGCCCGGAAAGGAAAGGAACTGCTGACTTCTTGCAAGAGGTAACAAACCTATTGGTCATGTTGTCTTCAGTATTATGTCCACTGAAATTTCATCAAAAATGGGTATTGAGTAACAGTTTGGAGGGAAGCATGCAGTTGCAACTTCATTTGCCTGCGCACTCTATTGGATTTTTTTGCTCTGGGTCTTTTCTGTCCCATTTTATTTATTTATTGATAAGGACGAGGGGGATAGAGATCCCCTGATGTTCCATTAATAAGGTATTAATGAAACTTAAAAAGATGGTACACAATATCATTGTAAACGACTCCCCTCAAAGAAATACAAAAAACATCCTATGGTCATGCAAGGGACTCAGTATATAATGTAGAGTACAGGAGGGTTCCATTTTCTTTTCTCTTTTGAGCATTTTATATGTTCGTTGACGTGATACTAGGTTACAGAAGAAGCTGATCCTAAAGGGTTTATTAAGTCATGTTGATATAAGACGGCAATCTCCTGTCATTTGCTTTATGGAATTTAGCCAACTTTTTATGCACAGTAAATTCTGGCTTAAAGTGGTGACCAAATTGCTTGGTAGCTAGGATGTAAGTGAGTCAGGTCTGGATATGATTCATGTCTAACATGAATCTGAATCCAAAACGAAATACATGGATCCATATCCAATCTGAACCCAAAACCATGAATAGTATCCTAATGTGTTCCAGACCTGATAAGCACTCTGGTTTTGGCCGTAAGAATAGCCTAGGTTATGTAGGAAGAAAAAAAGTTAGGGGTCATATGTTAACTTCAATGGGTGTTACACTAAATTGATTTAGACATTTATTAACACATCTTCCTAAGGTCCTAGGAAATGAAAGGTTGGTGAATTGATTTGAAATAGATATTTTTTATCCCAACTCCTGAAACTTTTCCCGAAATGGAAGGGTAATATAAGACATCACTATCAGTAAATTGTTCCAAGATCAATGGGTGTATTATAAATCATTACTCATAAACATAGGGCATAACTGTTGAACTATTTAAAGCATATTGGATTTCTGGCTTAATGGTTTCAGATGGTCTAAAATCCGAATCCAACCCAAAATGTATTTGTATCTTGTAAATTAAACCCAAATCCATCGTAGGGTTCAGCTACACTTTTCAGGATTGTAAATCTTAAGTTTATAACCGAATTTGGTTGAGTTAATTATCGGGTTGTCTGGTGGTGCATACAGCTCCTTCTGGAAAGCTGCAATGTCATTCACTACCCATTTTTTGTGGAAAAATTTGGCTTGTCTGCCTATTTTCATTATTTCATGTCGCTAGCTTGGAAATATAATATATATATTTTTTGATTTGGTTCCTCCTATGTCTTTAGTTATATCTCATGACGCAGTCCAGTGAAATCCTGTACTTGCTTTATTGTCACAGGTTACATCAAGGAAGGATCAAGAGCAGTACTGGGCAGACAAGAGCAAGCCTTACAAATACATATCAGTTTCTATGTTTGCCGATAAGTTCAAGAATTTCCATGTTGGTCTTCAACTAGAGAATGAACTCTCAATCCCCTTTGACAAGAGCCGCAACCACAGAGCTGCCCTTATATTCTCAAAGCATCCTGTCCCTTATATTGAGCTCCTCAAAGCCTCCTTTGCCAGGGAGTGGCTTCTCATCAAGCGCAACTCCTTCATCTACATGTTCAAAACTATTCAAGTGAGTTACTGGTTTATTGTGTTATATTTTGTTTTTAATCCTAAATGAGGCATTAAATCTGTTCTTTTGCTACACAGATCATCATAAAAGCTATCATTACATCGACAGTATTCATAAGAACTAAGATGCATACAGATAATGAAGAGGATGGTAACATTTTCATTGGAGCTCTTCTGTACGGCTTGTCTGTCAACTTGTTTAATGGGTTTGCAGAACTGGTCCTTACTGTCTCAAGGCTTCCTGTGTTCTACAAGCATAGGGACCTAAGCTTCTATCCAGTGTGGGTCTTCACCCTTCCAAACTTTCTTCTCAGGATGCCCATTTCTTTTTTGGAATCAGTTGTTTGGGTTACATTGACGTACTACCCCATTGGGTTTGCCCCTGAAGCTAGCAGGTACCTAGTATGGCTTGTGCATTTTAAGTTGCTCTGAGTAGTTCTATATTTATGTTACATTTATTCCTACTGCAGGTTCTTCAAGCAGCTTCTCCTCTTCTTCCTAGTTCAACAGATGGCATCAGAGCTCTTCAGGGTCTTAGCAGGGCTTTGCAGGACAATGATCATATCCAACACTGGTGGAGTTCTCTCTCTCCTCATCATGTTTGTTCTCGGAGGGTTCATCTTACCAAGAGGTTCAAGAGCTGTAACCTTCTATTACCCATCTGTTCATGATTGTGAGATTGTGTTTTCTTTTTCTTTCTTTTTTTTGGGTGGGGGCATCTTTGGCATGTGGCAAACAGGACTAGGACAAAATGCTTCATAAACACATTCAAAAGTGGTTTATTTTTGAACATGTGTAATTTTGTAAATACTACTCAAGACCCAATACAACTTCGTACCATTCTTTTAAACCCAATGCAAATGCTCACATCATAGAAGATATGGACAGGCCAACTTCCTATGTTGCCCTAAAATTCTATTTATCTTTTATGCCTAGGCCGATCTATTTCTTTAAAAATCTATCTGGTTAATACCTGCATAAAGAGTTTTCTTGCAAAAATAGTTACAGAACAGATACCCACAATGATCTCTCTTTATCTCTCGCGCTTATATTTTAGCATTCAATAAAGTATTTTATATTAAATTTGAATTTTTACATAGATAATAGCATGTGTCACTAAAATAAATCATAGATTATGTTGCGAGGTATGTATAACTGAACATTAGCATATCAAAGTGTAATATAACAGATTATTTTAGCATAACATCACTTACTGTGTTATAGCTTGTTCTCAAAATATTTAGCATAACTATATTATATCATTATTATTATAGCTCATGATAGCTTATTCAGATTTAATTTGGACAAAACATTTTTATTTAACAAACATATTTCAATGACTTTTAGCATACTACGCTATCATGTTAAAAAAAAAAAAATACTATTCTCAAGATTTAGTGTAATTAATTGAGTAAAATAGTTTTTAAGTTAAGTATAGTATTTTTTTTTACCTAATAATAGCATTGCATTAAAGAATCTTGGCTACTTTATCACCCATAAGTATATTATATCGTTATTATTTTACTCATATTCTCTAGATCATTAATATGGTTATATCGTGTGTTTACCTAAATGATAATTGAGAAAGAGAAGTCCACCAACGGGAAAGCCTTTATCCCAAATTTTCTTGGTTGACCACATGAATCTTTTCTTCTATGTAGGACTGTTAAAAGCCATCTCCGTAGTTAAATCAAGTACCATCATGTCCTTTATTAATTGCCCCATCCATAGCTCCATTTAACTACGATCATATCACTTTTTCTAATTGGCAAACATATTGGCCTCCATTGCATGTCTCAAACCATCTCAATCAACTCCATCATTTCCTCGATAGGAGCAACGTCTAACTTCTTATCAATTCACTCATTTCTTATCATATTTCTTAGTGTATTATCGCTCATCCAACTCATCATTCTCATTTCGGTTACACCATCATTTGCACTTGTTGTTTCTTAACTAACACTCTGACTCATATAGCATGCTGGTCTTATAGTTGTCCTAAAGAATTTTTCCTTCAAATTCATGGTATTCTACGATCACATAAAATCATAGAGCACTTCTCCACTTTAACCATCTTGTATTTGTTTTATGAGCCACATAGTTATCGGTCCCTTGATCTTGATGAATGTGATCGATCCTAGATACCAAAAGTGGACACTCTGAGGATTTCTTAACAATCAATTTGTTCTATATGTTTATTATAGTATGAAGCATGCATTATATGCGGTGGGCTAGCTAACCTTATAACCGCGTATGTTCTGCATATGTGGGTGCATATAAGTTATGGCCGCATATATGATTTGGTAAATTTTTCTTAAGGAAAAAACACACAGTATATCAAAAAAAAGAAAGAAATAACATAGAAAATTTTGATATTGAAATAAACATATAATGTCTAAAAGTTGATATTACCGCACACAATGATACAAATGAATCAATATGCATGGACTATGTTAACAAAGCATTAACAGTCAACAACTTAATAATAAGCAAAGAGGACAAATCAAATCCCATCTATAGTCAAGACAACTTAAATGTTTATGAGTGAGTGGCTGATTAATTAACAAGAGAAGGAAGCAATTAAAATGAAAAATTTACGAAGCAAATAAAATCTAAAAGTATCATTAGGTCTTAAGTTAGAGAACATATCTCAATGTCTTGACTCTTGATACATGACTGTCTATGTCCATATCCTTAGTTCAATACCAATTACTAAATATGAAATCTAAAATACAAATTGGGAAGCAAATCCTTGTTGTATATTAAAATGCATCTGCAAATGTGGGCGTATAATCCAACATGAGTTTGCATTTATTTTTATGCAGTAGTTATATTTCTAGTCTGCATATTTTTCAATATTCATCAAAATTTACCAATCGGGCTCATATGTATATGCAATCATACACCATGTTTTATAACATTGACCATATGCTCATTTCTTCTCACAATTTAATTAAAGTCACATCCACATATTTAGCTTTCATTCTACTAATTCTAAATCCTTTAGATTCCAAAATTCTATCTTTCTATTTTGGAACTTATTCCTTTATTTGTTTGAACAACTAGTATTGTATCATTAGGAAAAAAAACGTGGACCAAGATATGATCTTAAATGTGCCTAGTTCATCCACAACGAACGAAAAAGATTATAATTTAATGTTGATTATTGGTGTAAGCCTATAGTGATAGGGAATGACTGTCCCTATTCCAAATCTTCTCTACCTAGTTGTTTCTTCATCGTACATATTCTTAATCCCATTAATATGTCTACTAGATACTTGTTTATTTTCTTAAACACACAAAATTACTTTCATAGAGATTCTATCAGAACACTAAAAGAAGGGGAAATAATGCACTTGATGAATGGGATTTACTTCTCCTTGTGCCTGCAGTAGTATAGTAGTTTGCTCCCTCACCTTTTTCAAACAAATTCTAAAATAACATTAAACATAGTGATGAGATTTATTTGAATGGAAGAGAATTAGAATAACTTCATACATGGAGGCCCATAGACTTTATTGTTGTTTTATGAGCAATTTCTATCTTGACAGTTGTCACTTGTATATGTTTCTTATTGCCAAAGCATGGTAGTTGGAAAAAGGCTTGTTCCATTGTTTCTAATAGGGAGTTTAAGATGCCTAAGTATGTCTTGTGTTATCTTATGAGAGAACTTGGTTGAGATGTTCTTAGATAGCTCTCTACGTATGAGCTCATTTAATCCATCAAGCTACTCATCCTATCTAATACCGAAACCTAATACAAGAATGTGAAAAAAAATCAAGCTGAAAATATTATCTCCTACCTTAATCATTTGTTTTGTTGACCCTCCTTGACTTGGAATTTTACCCTACGACCATCGCTATTGAAATACACCTAGAGGGGGGGTGAATAGGTGTAATTGCTAATCTAATGCTCTTTTTAAATTTTACTTAAGTGAGTGATGCAACGATCTCTCAAAACACGACTAAGAGCCGAATACCCCTTGCGAGGTTCTGAACTCCTTCCTCCCAATTCCCCTTAAATGGGTTAGAGGTGCGCAATGCAATCGTGTTGTATTGAGGTGTGATCGAACAATTCCAAGTATGAAATGCGATGATGAAATGTACACAAGTAATATAGCAAGAAAAGTAAACAAGTAAGGATTGCACAAATAAAATGTTAGTTCTCAAACAATAAATTGAAAGCAAGTAAAGCAAGAGAGAATTAGACAAGATGACACAAAAGCAATCGCAAACAAAGTGATTTGTTTCGAGGTTCGAGCCCGTAGCTCTAGTCCCCGCCTTCACCTCCGTGAAGGGTTTCCACTATCCCCTTAGGATCCCGTACAAGTTAGGCCTCCAAAGACCTCAAGCCCGTAGCTTCACCTTACAAAGAAATTCCCCTTAGGAACTTGTCTCCACAAGAACAAAGGATTACAATTTGTGATCTCAACTAGACCACAATACTCTTTCTCTTTTACAAACACTCTCACACTTTTACAACTTCACCTATAGAAAGAATATGAAATTTTTGGCTCTATGAAGTGTGGTGAGAAAAGTTTCAGTTGTAGAGTGATATTAGAGATCAAACAACAACTGAAAAACCAATTTTGAAAGAATGGAAATGAAAGCTTTAAACTATTTTTCTCTTTCTCTTGAAAACTATGAAAACTTGTATTTTCTTGGTAAATAACTAAGGCCTATTTCCCACTATTTATAGGGAGAGAATAGGTTAAAAACTCTGATTTTTCCAGCTAATATCACCTGCAAAAGCACCCCAACAACCCTCTAAAAAGTCTGTTAAAACAGAAAATAAAACAGTTTTTCAGAACAGCCCAACGAGGAAAGAGCCGTTGGAGGTGTTGCAGGCCTACCGGTCGACTGCCGGTCGACCGGGACCCTGCTGGCAAAAGAGCCGTTATGGCTCCGGTCGACTGCCGGTCGACCGATCTCAAGAAAGGAAACACAGTTTCCTTCTACCGGTCGACCGACCCAGTCGACCGGAAGGATACAGAGAGCAAACGTCTAATTTCGGTCGACCGGTCTGTTGGTCCGGTCGACCGACAGACATGCACAACTTGTGCATGTCCGGACACAGCAGCGGTCGACTGGGCCGGTCGACCGGTCTGCCTGGAAAACTGTTTTTCTGGGCAGATTTTAAGATAGAAAATTTTGTATAAAATCTTTAAAAATCTGAAGCTAAGTTTTATGCTGAAAATAGTTTATATACATGTATTTAAACAAGTTTTTGAAGATGTAAAGCTTGGGTACATGTATGTATAAACTAAGGCATAAACCTAGAAATAAATATTTTGAAAAACATAGAAACATTCAAAACAAGTGTGTGTGCAAATCCTAGAGCCAAATTTCACATATTCTATCTTTACAAAACTAAACTTACAAACTACAATGGTCTTCAAGACTTCAACTTGAGCTATCTTCTCTTGATCTTCAATATTGCACTTTGAGCCCAATTTGACTTGTCTTGAGTCCAATGTACCTTCCTTTAGGGAAGAATCCATCTCTTTAATATATAAACCTGAAACACACTTAAACAACAATTTATATTAGTACCAATAACTAATATGTTTTGTAATCATCAAAATACACTAAACATGGGTTGATTGTAACCTTGGGCCAACAATCTCCCCCTTTTTGATGATGACAAAACATATGAGTTATTAAACAAATAAAAGAAGAAAGAGCTTGGAAAGCTCCCCCTTAAACAATGCTATGTATTTAACATGAATATGAACACTATGTAAACATACATAAAGCATTGAAAATATCATCACCAAAAAAAAATAAGCTATCATAAGGAATAACAAAATTTAAAACAAACCACATATTTTTCTCCATATATTTTCTCCCAAAACTAATATATATTTATATTTCTCCCCCTTTTTGTCATACATCAAAAAGGGTTAAAAAAAAAAAATTTAAGACAAAACAAAACAAACATATTAGAAACCAAAACAAAACAAACTAAGATATTTTAAGTATCAATCTTACATACATTCAATTCACCACAAATAAATGAAAATCTTGCATAATCTAAAGGTTTTGTGAAAACATCTGCAAGTTGAAAATCTGTGGAAACAAAATCAATATCTATGTCACCTTTTTCAAAGTGATCTCTAAGAAAATGATATCTAATGTCTATATGTTTGGTTTTACTATGTTGATTAGCATTTTTGGTCATGTGAATAGCACTAGTATTATCACAATAAATCTTAACATGATCAAAATGTAAATCAAAGTCGAGAAGAGTATGTTTCATCCAAAGTACTTGTGCACAACAAGCTCCGGCTGCTACATACTCCGCCTCGGCGGTTGAAAGGGCTACACTATTTTGCTTTTTGGAAGACCAAGACACAAGACAATTGCCCAAGAATTGGCAAGTGCCACTTGTGCTCTTCCTATCTACCCTACAACCGGCATAGTCGGCATCCGAATAACTAGTCATGGTAAATTGGTTAGTTTTCGGATACCACAAACCTAAATCAATTGTGCCCTTAAGATACCTAATTATGCGTTTTACCGCTATTAAGTGTGATTCCTTAGGACATGATTGAAAACGTGCACATAAACATACGGAAAACATTATATCCGCCTACTAGCCGTAAGATAGAGTAAACTACCAATCATGCTACGAAATAATTTGATGTCAACTTCCTTACCTTGTTCGTCTTTGTCAAGTTTCGTAGTGGTTGCCATGGGAGTCTTTGCTACTTTGGATCCTTCAAGCCCGAACCTCTTGATGAGTTCTTTGGTGTACTTGGCTTGGTTGATGAATGTCCCATCACTACGTTGCTTGATTGAAGTCCAAGGAAGAAGTTGAGCTCCCCCATCATAGACATCTCAAATTCCCTTTTCATGCATGATTCAAAATTCTTGCAAAGTGAAACATTAGTAGATCCAAAAATAATGTCATCAACATAAATTTGAACTATGAGGATATCTTGATCTATATGTTTGGTAAATAATGTTTTATCAACTTTTCCTTTCTTAAAATCATTTGAAATCAAAAATGAAGACAATCTTTCATACCAAGCCCTAGGGGCTTGTTTTAAACCATATAGTGCTTTATCTAATTTATAAACATAATTAGGGTGTGTAGGATCAACAAACCCGGGGGGTTGTTCAACATACACCTCCTCATCAATATAACCATTAAGAAAAGCACTCTTTACATCCATTTGAAATAACTTAAAATCTTTAAATGAGGCGTATGCTAAGGTCATCCGTATGGCTTCGAGCCGTGCTACGGGTGCAAAGGTTTCTTCAAAATCGATTCCTTCGATTTGAGTGTAACCTTGGGCAACTAACCTAGCCTTGTTTCTAACTACATTACCCGATTCATCCAACTTGTTCTTAAAGATCCATTTAGTGCCAATAGTTGGTCTATCTTGGGGCCTAGGAACAAGGTGCCAAACTTGATTGCGCTCAAATTGATTGAGCTCCTCTTGCATTGCAAGCAACCAATATGAATCGGCCTCGGCCTCGAGGATATTTTTAGGTTCTATGTGTGAAATAAAAGCAAAATTACCACAAAAATCTTGAATCTTAGAGCGAGTGGTTACCCCTTTTGATACTTCACCTATGACGAGGTCCTTGGGATGATGAGGATTGAATCTCCAATCCTTTGGTAGTGGTTGAGAGGGCTCCTCTTCATTTGCTTGATGTTTATTTCCTTGAGCCTCTTCCACTTTGGCTTCACTTCCATCACCATCCTTTGGCTTGTCTCCCATGGTAGAAGCATCCTCCAAGGTCACTTTCTCCAAGCCTTCATCTAAAGCATCAATTTCTACACAATTCTTAACAAACTTGTTAGATTCCTCAAATTTAATATGAATAGATTCCTCAATAGTCAAAGTTGACCTATTGAAGACTCTATAAGCCTTACTAGTATTTGAGTAACCTACAAAAATAGCCTCATATGCTTTTGCATCAAATTTTTCCAAATTAATATTTGTATTTAAAACAAAACATTTGCAACCAAACACTTTGAAATAAGAAACATTAGGTTTTCTAGAAAAATACATCTCATAAGAAGTCTTAGTAGTATTTTTACATAGGAAAACACGATTTGCAATGTAACATGAAGTATGAACGGCCTCGGCCCACAAATAATGTGGTAGACCATATTCATTTAACATTGTCCTAGCCATCTCTTGTAAAGTACGATTTTTCCGCTCAACTACTCCATTTTGTTGTGGAGTTCTAGGACAAGAAAGTTCATGTTTTATTCCATGTTCCTCACAAAAAGTGGTAAAGGGAAGGTTAATGAACTCACCTCCTCTATCACTTCTTATTTTAATTATTGAGGAGTCATTTTCCTTTTCAACTCTTTTCTTAAAGGCTTGAAAATGTGAAAAGGTTTGACTTTTATGTTCAAGAAAATAAACCCAAGTAAAACGCGAGAAATCATCTACTAAAACATAAGCAAATCTACTCCCACTTAAACTTTTGGTTTGAGTTGGGCCAAATAAATCCATGTGGATTAGCTCCAATGGACGTGATGACATGATATCCTTAATTGATTTGAATGAGGACTTAGTTTGTTTCCCAAATTGACATGCGTCACAAACTCGGTCCTTTTCAAAGTTCAATGAAGAATACCCTTCACCATTTCCTTAGAGTTAAGCCTAGAAATATGGTCAAATGAAACGTGGCCTAATCTCCTATGCCACAACCAAGAGTCGTCATCGAGGGCTTTTAAACATGTTATATTACAAGACATATTTAACATATCAATCATATAAACATTGCTTTCACGAAAACCGGAAAATACACAAACATTAGAAGTTCTATCAATCACTTTACAAGAAACATTATCAAAAACAACATCAAAACCTTTATCACAAAGTTGACTAACACTCAAGAGATTATGCTTGAGGCCATCAACTAAAACTACATTTTCAATTAAAGGAGAGGTGCCAAGTTTTACATTACCAATACCGATGATTTTACCCTTGGCGTCATCTCCGAAGGTGACGGTGCCACCTTCATGATATCTTGATAGGGTTGCAAAGTTGTTGATGTCCCAAGTCATGTGCCTTGAGCAACCGCTATCAAGATACCACAAACCTCTACGTCGTTGGGCTTTGGAAAGTACCTTGCTTGTGCTCTCATTTGCCATGAAGCACATATTGGCGGTGTCGATCTCCTCCTCGGATTCACTTTCGTCATCCCATGTTGCTTTCATAGCCTTCTTCTTGTATGGCTTCTTGGATGAAGATGGCTTCACTTGGTCCGGACACTCCGCTACTATGTGTCCCGGCTTTTGGCAATTAAAGCAAATGATCTTCCTTTCTTCCTTGCCTCCTTGCCATCTCCTCCTTCCTTGGAACTTTGCCTTGTTGTACATCCTCCGGACGTTTTTGACTAGAAGTGAGAGCTCCTCGTCATCTTCTTCTTCATCATCTTCGTCGGAGTAAGTAGCATGACTTTTGAAGGCAATGGTCTTCTTTTGGTAGGTGCCATGTCCCCTTGCCTTTCTCTCCATCTCATGGGTCTTCAAGTTCCCAATGAGTCCAATGAGCTCAATCTCATCTTTGTCATTGAGTTCCTTCAATGTTGTAGCTTTCACTTCCCATGATGGTGGAAGAGCCCGGATGATCTTTCTCACCCTTTGATCATTGTTGATTTCTTCACCTAGAGAAGCAAGACCATTAGTAATCTTTGTAAACTTAGTAACCATATCATCTATGGTTTCATTCTCTTGCATGCTAAAATTTTCATATTGGGACCGAAGAAGGTCTATCTTGGCCCTCTTCACTTGTGATGTCCCCTCATGTGTTACTAGCAAATGGGTCCAAATCTCATAGGCGGATTTGCAATGGATGACTCTAGCTATGTCATCATCATTGAGGGCTTGTAGGAGTGCATAATGAGCCCTAGCATTGGCATCAAACTCCTTGGTCTCAATTTCGGACCAAGTAGATTCATCACCGGGGGGTACACTAAAGGACTTAGTCACGGCCTTTGCAACTCGGCTACCTAGAGATTGCAAGAAAACGGTCATCTTAACCTTCCATATGGGAAAGTTAAGTCCATCAAACTTAGGGGGTGTCTTAATACCATCGGCCATGTTTACTATGTGGAAATGAATGAAATGATTAGCAATATGAGGATCTCTCTAAGGTTGTTAAGCCAAATCCTAGAGTCCAAGCTCTGATACCAATTGAAATACACCTAGAGGGGGGGTGAATAGGTGTAATTGCTAATCTAATGCTCTTTTTAAATTTTACTTAAGTGAGTGATGCAACGATCTCTCAAAACACGACTAAGAGCCGAATACCCCTTGCGAGGTTCTGAACTCCTTCCTCCCAATTCCCCTTAAATGGGTTAGAGGTGCGCAATGCAATCGTGTTGTATTGAGGTGTGATCGAACAATTCCAAGTATGAAATGCGATGATGAAATGTACACAAGTAATATAGCAAGAAAAGTAAACAAGTAAGGATTGCACAAATAAAATGTTAGTTCTCAAACAATAAATTGAAAGCAAGTAAAGCAAGAGAGAATTAGACAAGATGACACAAAAGCAATCGCAAACAAAGTGATTTGTTTCGAGGTTCGAGCCCGTAGCTCTAGTCCCCGCCTTCACCTCCGTGAAGGGTTTCCACTATCCCCTTAGGATCCCGTACAAGTTAGGCCTCCAAAGACCTCAAGCCCGTAGCTTCACCTTACAAAGAAATTCCCCTTAGGAACTTGTCTCCACAAGAACAAAGGATTACAAATTTGTGATCTCAACTAGACCACAATACTCTTTCTCTTTTACAAACACTCTCACACTTTTACAACTTCACCTATAGAAAGAATATGAAATTTTTGGCTCTATGAAGTGTGGTGAGAAAAGTTTCAGTTGTAGAGTGATATTAGAGATCAAACAACAACTGAAAAACCAATTTTGAAAGAATGGAAATGAAAGCTTTAAACTATTTTTCTCTTTCTCTTGAAAACTATGAAAACTTGTATTTTTCTTGGTAAATAACTAAGGCCTATTTCCCACTATTTATAGGGAGAGAATAGGTTAAAAACTCTGATTTTTCCAGCTAATATCACCTGCAAAAGCACCCCAACAACCCTCTAAAAAGTCTGTTAAAACAGAAAATAAAACAGTTTTTCAGAACAGCCCAAAGAGGAAAGAGCCGTTGGAGGTGTTGCAGGCCTACCGGTCGACTGCCGGTCGACCGGGACCCTGCTGGCAAAAGAGCCGTTATGGCTCCGGTCGACTGCCGGTCGACCGATCTCAAGAAAGGAAACACAGTTTCCTTCTACCAGTCGACCGACCCAGTCGACCGGAAGGATACAGAGAGCAAACGTCTAATTTCGGTCGACCGGTCTGTTGGTCCGGTCGACCGACAGACATGCACAACTTGTGCATGTCCGGACACAGCAGCCGGTCGACTGGGCCGGTCGACGGTCTGCCTGGAAAACTGTTTTTCTGGGCAGATTTTAAGATAGAAAATTTTGTATAAAATCTTTAAAAATCTGAAGCTAAGTTTTATGCTGAAAATAGTTTATATACATGTATTTAAACAAGTTTTTGAAGATGTAAAGCTTTGGGTACATGTATGTATAAACTAATGCATAAACCTAGAAATAAATATTTTGAAAAACATAGAAACATTCAAAACAAGTGTGTGTGCAAATCCTAGAGCCAAATTTCACATATTCTATCTTTACAAAACTAAACTTACAAACTACAATGGTCTTCAAGACTTCAACTTGAGCTATCTTTCTTGATCTTCAATATTGCACTTTGAGCCCAATTTGACTTGTCTTGAGTCCAATGTACCTTCCTTTAGGGAAGAATCCATCTCTTTAATATATAAACCTGAAACACACTTAAACAACAATTTATATTAGTACCAATAACTAATATGTTTTGTAATCATCAAAATACACTAAACATGGGTTGATTGTAACCTTGGGCCAACAGCTATTTCAATGAAGATCCTCTAATGTACCTATAGCTTGATTACATATTTAATTGTATATGTCCTTAACTATTACATGTTGCCTGATTCAATAGATTCCTAATGGTTGCTATGTGATGGGATACTAAATAACTCATGACGAGTACAAATATGATATTTTTTAATTCCTAAGTGCTATGACAAGAAAAAAAAATGATGTTGGTAAATAGAAAATGCTATTGTTAATTGAAATATGCTTTATTTTGAAAAGCAGAAGAAAGTAAAAAGAAAAGAGACACAGTTAAGTGGGAGATGAGCGGAGAGAGGAGAGGTGGAGAGAGGGGAGGGAGACACACACACGGGGTAAAGAGTAAGAATTGAAAAGTAGATTATGGTGTGGAGATTAGGTTTTTGAGGAAAAACCAAGTAGACTTGATTAAGAAAATTAATTTTTTTAGAAAACACAAGATTTCCACACATTTGGTCTAGATTTCACATCCAAAACAAGCATCATTACCCATGATGAAGAAGCAATTCTTCAAAATAAATCATCACTACTGGAAGAGCTTAAAAGCTTTTATTATAATTGGGATTTTCCAAAGAAAATACTAATTTCTAAATTTAAGGAACTAATCCTAATTCAATAATTATGTTGCCTTTTATAGGCAACTCCACAAAGGAATTTCAAATAAAATAAAATTTCCAATAATATTATATTCCCATGCTAATTGAAATTCTAAGTACTTGTCTTTATAAGCAGGCTACAAAAATAAATTACCAGATATTCAAAAGTCGGCCTTTCTAACAGTAATGCCAAATTTCTTAAATTGTCTTCTATAATTATGTGTTGCAAATTCTGTACCAAGTTGTAGAAGGTATAGAAATCAAAGGCAATATAGAAACCGCCACAAAAGAAAAATTCTAACTTGAAATTAACTCGAACATAATCACAACCTCGAGGGCAATTGCAACTCTTGATGAACAAAAGTGCAAAATACGATCATGTTTGCGGTGGCAACTAACTAGCATAAAAGGCTGTCCGACATCAATTCCCACCCCCCCCCCCCCCCCTCTCAAAAACTCGATCCTTGTTAACGGGTGAACAAAACTGATCTCCAATAAAAGTTTCAAAGCATCCCATGATTGTATTTGCACAATTGGGATTATTAACTTCAAAATCCATGACATTGGTGGCAGTAATGTGGTGCCCTGTAAAATGATGGAGGGGAGTAAAGTAGGGTTTGTTTTGCATTTTAGACAACAATGGTTGTAATTCTGTAACTATGAACAATAGCTATTTTGGGGTCTTAGACAATGGGGATGAAGATTTATCATTAGATAGTGAGGCCTGGTTTCTTGGTAAAATGGTGGCAGTGGGTTGTAAAGAGTTTCGGATTCAAGTCTGGCTACGGCCTAATGATCGAAAAAAAAGATTCTATCAATATTGGTGGCAGTGAGCCAATTGCTTTAAGTGGTATGGCTACTACTCGGGCTTCCACAATTTCAAGTCTAGTCTTGTTCTCACTTTATTGTTCACTCTTAACTCTAACAAACCTGCTTGTTTTAGAATCTCAATGTCCACCTAAAGTCGGGATCAAATTTTTTATATGATTTGAGGGAAAAAACCAAATAGATTTGATAAAAAGGTCACCCCTTGTGATTTGGATTTCACACCCAAAATAAGTTGTCAGAGTCAATGAAGAAGAGCTACTCTTTTAAAATAAATCATCACTATTGCAAATCATCACCACTTACAAGAGAAAGGTTTAAAATATTTTATTATAATAGGTAAATTATAGGTAATTGTAAAGTTTCTTGTTTTTATAGTATGCTATCTCAAGAAAATGAAATTCCTGAATTACTCTCCTTTTAATTTGAATGATCTTTTTATTAGTGGAGGTGGTCGTAGAGCTTGTAAAAGTGGTCAAATCTAGTGTGGAAGAGCAAGGCATGGTGGGAATAGAGGTTGTGTTGGAGGTGATGGTGCTAGTGGAGAATAGAGAGGAAATGAGTTTAGTTTGTGATGGAGATGGTGGTTATAGTGGAGAAGGGAGAGAGAAAGAGGTGGTGATGCCAATGAAGACGGAGAGATGGGTTCAATTGTGGTGAGTATGGCGGTTCCAATGGTGGGAGTGGGAAATAAAATTAATTACTTAAAGGTAATAAGATGGAGATAATGGTGTTAAATGAAGGATGAAGAGAAACTGGGTTGGGTTATTGAGTTGATTGTGGTGGTGTTGATGATGATCGAGTTAGTAAATAAGGGAGAGAATTGAGTTGAACTTCTTTTCATGAGGGTTTAGCAAAAAGGAAAATGAAGAAGCTTAAGAAGGATAGAAACAGAGACGATAGATGGTGGTAGAGGATGCGGTGATGGCGGTGGTGGTGGAGAGGAATGATACTTTTCTTTAGGATTATGGTTTAGGAAACAAGAGATGAAGTTGGACGAAAATCACGTCATTGAGTTTCAATTTTAAGAAAATATTGTCCAATTAATTTAAAAGATGGCAAGCTGTAAAGTTAAAAGAAAGTTGAAGGGATGATCTAATAGAACAATTAGCTACGAGGTATTATTTATAAGGTGGGTGAAACTTAAGTTATTTGTCTATAATTTACCCTATAGCTACTTGCTAAAGAAGAAAATTAATACCTAGTTTTTAGGATACAATATAATTTAATAATTATATTGCCATTTATAGATGAAGCTACAAAAAAATTCAAATAAATAATGGGTCTTCAGATATGTTGGCTGACATTTCGAGAAAAACCCAATGTGCTGGCTAGCCTTGAAAGTTAGAACAATTGAGAAAGTTTACAATGACTAAGTGAGTGTATGCAAAATGTTAAGGTAAGTATATCTATCCTAAATATATTTACGTAGTTTTACATAAGTTGTGTATGTATTGAACATATATTTGTTATTTGTTATGATATCTGAAATTTACTAGATGTCCCTAAAATATCTCCGAAATCTGACATCTGATTACGACATCTAACATTTTCCTAATATCTGACATTTAAAACACTGGCGGTGACCCATCACTTGTTTCCTCTTTTGTAGTCTCTCTCTACCCATTCCATATCTCTTACCTTGTCACTGCCATACTCTGGTGTATGTATTATTATCCCCTTTCTCATTCGTACAACTCCTTCTGATTTTCTTGTTCTCCTTACATCTCCCTTTGTGTTTTATTCATTGTCTCTATTTTCCTCTCTTTGTCCATCTTACCCCTTATTTCCTTACTCTCTTCCTCTTTTATGACTGTTCTTTCTGCCTTGATTATTTCAAAATGTAGAGTCCATTTTCTCATTGAACTATAATCCTTATCAAACTCACATAAAAGCAATCATTATAAGAAAATATATGAAATTTTCAGAGAGAACTAGATAACTACAGTTAGAAAGATAGTTTTGTGTTGACTCTTTATTAATTATGTGGATGTAGATACTCAGAGAAACTTAAGATACAATAATAAACATTATGCACAACTATGTTGCATGGATACTCCATACCAACATAGAGATACATCGACACATGACAAACTCTTAAAATTACACATGACATGTGTGTCTGACATACGTGTCAGACGTGTTCGACATGACACGGCTTCATGATAGGAATACCTGTGTTACATAAATGTACAAAACTTTCTAGTTTTTTTTGAGCTTTTGAATTTCTAGTGACGCTTCATTGGGTGTTCTATTAACTTAATATGCTAGAGTATAATTACAAACAAACAATAGAAGCGTAAACTTCAAGGTTCATGCTTTAAACCGCAAAAAAATAAAAAAAAAACTGATAATGAAATTAACACATGTGCCGCTCAAAAAAAATGAAATTCCCATAACAAATAAAATAAATCTAGAATTCATATTCATACCCCCAAAAGCAAAAAAAAAACTAACAGCTTCACAAACTTGTTATAAACCTCCATGTAAAATTAACTCCCCCTTAAGTGTCCAAAATGAACTCTCTATCTCATTGATCATTGTTGGCAATCTCTACATTCAATTTGCACTCCGCCATCATCAACTTCACCCGTCATCATTATTCAATTTCACCCACCATGGTCTTCAAAATCTTTTTGATCATACATTGTCGTTTGGATCGAGATCGATGTCATTCAGAATGTTGCCACGCTGGTCCCAAATGTATTCACTGAAACTAAATTAGGACAAAGACGATCCCTACCCTCTCTCTTTTTTTGTCTGCAGTTGGATTTCATCCAATGAATGAAAAAAAAATGGGACGAAGGAAGAGAAATTGGTTCATTTATGGGTAGTCTATGTTAGGGATCAAAGAGTAATTTACCAAAGGTTAACTATTAACTAAAGGCAGGTGAAAGTGCTGGCACATATATTAACAGTGAGACCTATTTTAAAATAATAATTTGTTGAGGACTAATATAAACAACAATAACAACAAAAAGCTTTATCTCAAAATTTTAGGTCAGCTGCTGTTTCCTTTTCCTCCATTCAGCTTTGTTAAGGGTAATCTCTCCTTGGTAACTTGAAACATGGATATATCCTTCTTAATTACCTCCATCCAAATTTATTTAGGCCTCTTCTAGTCCTCGTTATCCTATTAACTACAATCCTATTGCTTTTCTTAATTGGCACATTTATTTGCGTTGCACATATCCAAACCATCTTAATCGATTCTTCTTCAATTTATCCTTAATAGGAGCAAACTCTAACTTTCGATGGCCTCACTCATTCTTATTCTGTCTTTTAGTGTATTCCTTCACATTATTCTCGGCACTCTTATTTATGTTACTGACTTTTGAACATGTTGTTGAGGACTAATATCCGAATATAAAATTTGTTAGGGACTTATATTTGAACAACTCTAAAGTAAAATTTTAATAATAATTTCTAATTATTTTTGTTTATAAGTACGCTACATTATAGACTACAAAATATTCAAAAGTTAGCTTGCCTAAAATATATTGTTTTAAAACTATTAGCTTTTATAAATTAGTAGCCACAAGTAGTGTAGCAATCAAGATAGTGTAGCTACCACTAGTACTATAGAAGTTGCAGGTATCGTAGGATGCATGTCCAGAAAATAACTTTGACTAGAAAATTAACTCGAATAATATTAAGCTCAATGGAAATAAAAACACAAAAGAATAAATGTGCAAAGATGGCCATTTTTATTGTGGTAATGAACTGAATTCATGGAAAGTTGTTCTACATCAGAAAATTAATCCAGTTTGATTTTAAACCCAGCATTTTTTCCTGCTTCTTATCCAAAAACTCACTTATCTATTTCTCAGGTAAAGATTAGAAGTGCATAATTCACATTATATAGAAAGAGGCCTATAAGACAGCCTATTCGTATCATAGTTTGCTTTTAAGAAAATTGAAGGGTGGGTACATTCAGTTATTTTTTGTAGTTAGGAAAACAAAGCGGTTTTAAACATAAATCATTTTTAAACATTGTGTACATATGAAATTTTCGATTAGAACCCCGCCACCCATCACCGCGCGCTTGGGTCCTCCCAACTCGTGTATAGAAGATTGTCATCACAGGGTGCCTCTCAGCCCACATATAGAAAATAACCATCAGATAGAAAATGTGACAACTGAGGTAATTTAGAGTCCTGCATTATAATTAGAGGTGTCTATTGCATAAGTTGTTTGGTGGCCGTAGTTTGGTTAAATGTCAAAAATTTTCATCAGCTGGAAATTGAGCTTGAAACTATATATAGGCAAAGATCAAAGTTCTTGGAAAATTTCAAGCCAGGCCTGAGAAGGGCCTAGCTTGAACTAACCATAACATCCATGTATGGTTATCTGTGTTATGGTTGGCTCTTGATGAACTACTTTATTAATGCTTGTATAGTAGTGACATAACTTTACAGAATTTTTACATCTACCCCAACCAAGATACTTTGTAGAATCTCAAATTTCTGTTAAATTTCATCATCAGTTGGATGATTAATGTTCCACAGATTTTTTTTTTCCTAAAGGGGCTCAATTGTCTATTTCTAACAGATGCGATTCCAAAATGGTGGATCTGGGGATATTGGATTTCACCCATAACTTACGGATATAATGCTCTGGCAGTAAATGAGCTGTTGGCTCCTAGGTGGATGAACAAATTCGTAAGTTCTTTATCATACAATATAATTAGAGCATTGGTTTCTGTCTTCAAATAAATATATGTGATAAAAATATCTCTATTAGGGGCAGAAAGATTTTACTCTTAAACTTTTATTTTAGAATTGAGAATTAAACTCAAATTATTGTCTGTATATTCTTTCAAGTTACTGACAAGGTATATATAATGGAAATAGGCACCTGATGGACGGAGGTTAGGGGTGGCAGTGCTTGAGAATGCTAGCGTATTCGCCGAGAAGGAGTGGTTTTGGTTTGGAGCTGCTGGGTTACTTGCGTTCATTATCATATTCAATATTCTCTTCACCCTTGCACTCATTTTTCTAGATCGTAAGTATATAAGTGTCTACACACTATCAGTGGATTAGAATCAAGTCATGTTTCAAGGTTACCTTTTTCAAGGTTACCTTTCATGATTTCACACTTTTAACTGGGGGAATGATAATTGCACTACTTGTCATGTTTAATATTACTTGTACTTGTGTCTGTTGGATGATGGAATAACTAAATTGTTGTTTCTGCCATCATTTGATGACAGCTTTTCGGAAACCACAAACCATTATTCCTGAAGAAACATCTGTTGACAACCGAGATGAAACTAAGGAGCCTCCAAGGATTCCACAAATGGCACCGGTTAATAATTCCATACATCAAGCTTTGTCAACAAAGGATGACAACAACAACTTGAGTAAGTTGCTGAAGAACACCATCTCAGTTTAGACCTTAGGATGGACATAACTATACCTTGTCTCTAAAGACAATGACAATGTGAACTTTTCAGTTGAATGGTGATGTTACAGATAAGTGATTGTTCTCCCAATGGGCTTACTTGTGATACATCTGTATTAATGCAGGACCCACTTGGTTTTCCCCCAAGAGGGGAATGGTTCTTCCATTCACACCCTTAACCATGTCTTTCGATGAAGTAAATTACTCAGTTGACATGCCTGCGGTAAGTTTTTCTTCTTCCTAATCCACTCACAAATACATTAAGATTAGTAATACATGAGAGTGTTTTAATTTTGGCAGTGGCCACATTTTGCTTGCTCGTGTTTTAAAGAGAGGGGAGGAACATAGACATGTTTTTCTTTGTTAAATTCTAGGTCATATTTTATGAGAAAATGATAGAATCTGTTTGTGTTTACAGGAAATGAAAGAACAAGGAGTTTCTGAAAATAGTCTCCAGTTGCTGAGAGGTGTAACTGGAGCTTTTCGGCCTGGAGTGCTGACAGCCCTTATGGGAATTACTGGAGCCGGAAAAAACAACTCTTATGGATGTATTGGCAGGCAGAAAGACTAGTGGTTACATTGAAGGAGATATCAGAATCTCTGGTTACCCCAAGAACCAGGAGACATTTGCAAGGATTTCGGGATATTGTGAACAAAATGATATCCACTCTCCTCAGGTCACTGTTAGGGAATCTTTGATATTCTCTGCTTTTCTTCGTCTTCCTAAGGAACTCTTGAATGAAGAAAAGATGGTTTGTACTAGTTTTGTATTATTATTATCCATTCTGGATTTCAACTTCCTTTACATCAAATTCCATGGTTATTTTCATCATAATATCTTATGATGTCAGAATTGTGCCTTTACAGAAATTTGTGGATGAAGTTATGGAGTTAGTAGAACTTGATAATATCAAGGATGCCATTGTCGGCCTTCCAGGTGTTACTGGCTTGTCAACTGAACAAAGAAAGAGGTTGACAATAGCCGTAGAGCTTGTTGCTAATCCTTCAGTTATTTTCATGGATGAACCGACTTCTAGTCTCGATGCAAGGGCGGCAGCTATTGTTATGAGGACAGTGAGAAACACTGTTGACACTGGAAGAACAGTTGTCTGTACAATCCATCAACCAAGTATCGATATATTCGAATCTTTTGATGAGGTAATGAATATCTCAAATTCCTACATTTCCTTCATATTACCTTTATCCCCCTTTTCCTTTTGTAGGCTTTGTGGTTATGCACTCGTTCACATTATCTCTATTTGTCTGTTTGCATTTGCTTTCCAACAGCTCCTACTAATGAAGACAGGAGGACGAGTAATATACTTTGGACCTTTAGGCCAAAACTCACACAAGATAGTAGAATATTTTGAGGTATTATCTCTTAACATGGTTCTTATTTGATCATGTATTACATACATCTAAGCAGAGTAGCATATTTTAAACGGTAAATAAAATTTTATTAATGAAAAGAAAAAACAAGAAAAGAAATACAATATTATGAGGGAAAATATAAATTAAAAATTAAAGCAGAACACTCAAACTCACTTCTCGATGGTTACAAAAGTTCTAAAGTGCAGACCCATGTTTTCAAAATTTTGCTTTTTGTGTTCACATGAGAGCTTTCTGCATTCTTTATAAGCTGAAGTTAAATTGGCTATGGAGGCCCAATAGGTAGCCTGTATTGTCAGCGTTGGTTATAGGGTCAGCCCATTAGTGGAGGCCTGAATTGACATTGACGAGTGGAGATGTTGCGACCATAGTTGTTTCTACTGTAAAAACTCAGAGATCCGAGAGGGCAGATAATTGGTAGTTAATTATCAGGTCACTACAAAAGTGTGCAAGTGGAATAAAGTAGTGGGTGGTTACGCACAGCCAAAGGAGCTTAGGACTCGCTCAGTCAACCATACAAAAAGTTATACTTTGAGTATATTTCCTTTCTGCTTTCGTTATCACATTCATGTTTTGAAAGAGTAGGATTAGTGCTAGCAAGTTTTATTTCCTATGTTATTATTATTTTCAATTCAACTTTTAGCTCCTCGGCATCGTCTTGGTAGATAGGGTATAGGGTTTGCTTGTTATTTTGCCTGCACTACGAGGAGCTTCAAGTGATGTTTTAGGTGTAATTGTATGAGAGAGTGTAAAATTTAGTTCTCTTCACATATATATCGAGATTTCCTTTAACTGTTGTTCTGTATTTCATCGCAACATTGTTATTCCTTTCTGTAGAGAATTGGCTAGTGTTAATATTTGTTTAAGTACTTTCGTCATGCATCTGAAACTCTTCTTAATTTTAATCGTTTCTGATCATGGTTCACAGTCGCGGTTTCGGCCGCCGACTCGGCAAGCATTGAGACAGATTGGTCTCGACGACTCGGATCGATATCGGGCGATACGCGCAAAACGCTACATAGAAAGCTCAAAAAATTCTGAAAAAATCACGACAAATCTTTAAAAAATGTAGACATCCACATTCATGTATCACATGTCTAAAATATATCACCTAGCATACTAAACATAAAGCGAAAGCATAAATACGCGCGTCGTCGGTATAAGCATATCAAAATACAAGCACAATATAGTAAATTGCACAAATTACATTCATAAATACATGCTAATGTAGTTATTTTCATGTTGAATTACGATGAGGCACAAAATCATCATCATAATGCCGAGTCGACCGAGTCAACTCCGATTCTCGGCCGAGTCGGTCTCCTCTGAGTTGAGTCGACCGATTCGTGATTCGGACTCGTCTCGGAGCGGGCCGAGACGGATACGACTCGGCCGACTCGTCTCCGACTTGGCCGAGTCTTTGAACCGTGTTTCTGATTGCCTTCTCTCGATTATCGGTGCTTATATTGGCCCTGTACAAAGTGATGATTGTAGTCACTCTGCTGGCTCCCTACATATTGCTTTTGACCATCACACCACCAGCGCCCCACACGCCAAGGGGCATAAAATGTTTTTTGGCTTCATTGTTTCGTCTGTTAATGAATAAAATATTACTGACTTCATTGTTACTGACCCAAGTATTGTATCTCAAAAGGCAATCCCACTTCATATCATTCACATAATCGTTACTCAAATAATCCAGGGTAAATTCCATGGCGACCTCGAGGATAATGATGATTGTAATGTTAACCGTGAAACTGATGGAAACTCAAATCCACCCCTGTTAGCACTAGTATTGGAGTTGCAGCTGAGGACAACCAGAAGGTTTTGGCACCTTTCACAACTGCTACGATTTAGTTATAGTTGTTGACACTCATAGAGATTGATTCACTACAGGTAATGTAGTAACAACCTAGCATAGGAGGTTAGCTCATACGGACATCAACAACCCAGCTAGGACTTGGAAGACCTATTCGCGCAAGAGACGGAAAGGCTGAGTTGGATTTGTTCGTAGTAGATTTTATTTGTAGTTCTTTTTATTAATTAAGTGTGTGCACGTGTGGTGCATGAGTATTATTTACTTTATTTTCTTTATTTAAGACAGGAGTGGTGCACGTGATCTTTTTCTACGAACACTCTTGAAGGATTTTGCTTGAGAAAAAAAAGAATGAGCTATTGAAAACTTCTGAAATGTTTGAATTCTTTATATGTGAAGCATAGAGTGGGTGAGAGATTCACATTCGTGAGAAGCCTTAAATCTTAATTTTCTTTACCAATCTCATCACAAACCTTTGTTTCCTCTTCCGTTTTATGTCAAATTTGATATCATAGCTAAAATCTTATCTCCTCCACAAAACGAAAAAAAAAGTCTAGATCCGAAATTTCATGTAGCTTTCTTTAATTAAAATAATTACTGTTCATCACAAATAGTACCGTGACAAACATTACTGCAACAAAAAAACAGTTATTGTTCATCTTCCTCTCCTCTAAACCCTAACCCTAGATTTCTCCTCTCTTCTCTTTTCCCCAACAACCAACACGACCTCGCCGACTGCCTCATCCATCTCGTCAACCTCGCCGCATCCACCACCTCCTCTCGCCCCATCAAACCGCACCAACAACCACCCTCGCCTCTGACAACGCCTTCAACCTCCAACACCGTTGCTGACCTAGATCTCACCACGGACACATCTCCCTAATCGTCACCGTCTAGATCTCAAGTCGACTTCAATCTTGTTCTTCAGCCGATGCCCGTCCTCTCCCTCTTACCGACGCCTACCTCGCCTTTCACTTCACGAGCAAGTTTCTACCTAATGGATAGCAAGATTGTTAAGAAGATTTTTATGGAGATCGAAACCATTCGACCTCTATACAAAGAAATTGCATGCAAACTTGTTGCAACATTTGAAGCTAGCAAAAGTCAGATCAAGAGCCAACTATGCCCGAGCGAAAATCAAATTTAGAGCCAATTATGCCTGAGCAAAAGTCAGATCTAGAGCTAGATTCAAAGTCAGGGTTAGAGATATATCTAGAGAAAGAATCAGGGTCAACGCAAGAATCAAATCTATAGCTCGAGCTTAGATCAAATTTTAATACAATATGAGCTCGAGCTTGAAGCAGAGCTTGATCCAGTACTGCTCCAGGCAGAGTTGGTCACTTCTTTGTCCAACAAATCATGGATTCAGCCTTTCATGTTGACATTGCGAAATGAGTATGATCCCTTTCAAGTTTTTTTACTAGGACATCTT
The DNA here is from genome assembly GCA_038442645.1 of Agave tequilana. Taxonomy (NCBI): domain Eukaryota; kingdom Viridiplantae; phylum Streptophyta; class Magnoliopsida; order Asparagales; family Asparagaceae; genus Agave; species Agave tequilana. The sequence continues at coordinate 154,458 of JAVJIF010033252.1, read as the reverse complement.
ATAAAAAAATGTGGATATGTTGCGGTTCATAGCTATAGAAGCCATGACTAACATCCAGTCCAATCTTTACGTTCAAGATTTTTCGTGATGTCACATTTTAAAACTCGAGAATGAGTTTTCTCTAATCAGAGGAGAATTGATGAGGACATTGACGATCTAGCTAGAACTTAGAGATTTATTTACGCAGGAGAAAGAAAACCTAAGTTGGATCTATTCAATAGTAGATTTTATTTGTAGTTTTTTTATTAATTAACTGGCGCACGTGCGGTGTTGGAGTAGTCTTTTATTATTTATTTTATAATTTATTTCAGGCATGAGTAGCGCACGTGGCCTCTTTTTATAAATACTCTTGTAGAATTTTGCTTGAGAAAAAGAATGAGCTATTAAAAGCTTTTGAAATGTTTGAAATCTTTATGTGTGAAATATAGAGTGAGTGAGAGCTTCACCTTTGTGAAGCATAGGGTGTGAAGCATATGTTTGAAATCTTAAATTTCTTTTCCAATCCCATCACAAATCCTAGATTTTCTTCCGTTCTGTGTCAACAACCTAGCATGTGGAATTCTAATACTGTGCATACCCCATGTACGCCCTTATGGTGGTTACCTTATTATAAGGAATACAACAAGCAATACTTTCAGGCTGTAGCTGTTAGTAGCATATTACTTTTAAATTTAGCTAGTAAACTAGAGCTGCTAGATTACCTTTACAAAAGATTCCCTAGAGTATATGGCAAGTTTATTAAACATACCGACTAACAAATTTATTAAGGACATGGATAACAAGTGCGTTCTAGGTATGTCTTGAAAGTTAGAGTATAAGGTAGAGAAACAATTGCAGAATACATTCCAGTTTGATACTCAAATTAGGAAAAGTCAATCACAGTTCAATTACCAATTGACGAAAGAGAATCTTTTGCTGATGTAAAATTTGCAGAAGGTTATTAGACTTTTTCCCCAATACATAACTACATCTTTTAAAGGGATAAAAGCAAATATGGAACAAATTTCAAGCCGACTCAGCAGATTAACTCATGGTATCAATGTCGGCTCGGGGGTGGCACTACGAATCCAGGCTATGTCGTAGGGAATAGTATTCAGCCATATAATGGCCATTGTTGCAATATGGTAGAGTAGATTTATTCCCGAGACTGTTGCCGAACCAAGGAATGAATAGTGGCAGAAATCCACAAGGGGTTGATAGCTTAACGGGTAAAATTGGCACGCATTTTGTACAGTGATGGTTAACTCCTAGTACAAAAGGAAATGCTCCTAGGACACACAAGGAAATGCGGGGAAAGTTACCACATATTCAACTTGTTCAAAATAGCGGTGGCCTAAATCAATACCTGGTAGCGCACGGACCGTTGCCTTCTCAATGTGGCAGTGCTAACTAATGTGCTCCACCATTGCCTCCTTTTCACAATAGGTGTGTAAATTATAGACCTCCAGTAGGAGGCATGACGGTAACCCCATTATTGGAACTGGCACATTTATAGGGATGTACCCACCATTTTGTGCAAGCCTCTGAATATGTTTTATGAAAACATAAAGCTGCAAAATATTTTAATAAAGCAGAAAGCTCTGAATATTTCTTGAAGAATAAAGCTCCGAATATTTTTTTTGGACATAAAGCTCGAAATATTTTTTATGAAACATAAAGCTTGAAATATTTTTAATAAAGCTCCGAAAATCTTTAATGAAGCATGTAAACAAATAAACCCTAAAGCATACTTCATTCATTAGAAAAGAGAGATAAATAGAGTACAAGGTGGATATGGGTATACGGGTAATAACTCAATAACCCAATACTAATAACCCAACTTACCACTCTCCCTTAAGGTGGAGTATAGATATCTAACATGCTCAGCTTGTTACAAAAGTTAGAAAACACCTGAGGTGAGGCAGCTTTGGTAAGGAGATCTGCTAACTGTTTCGAAAGTGTGAAATGAAAAGCAATCACTTTTTAGTCCAAACATCTCTAACAAAATGACAGTCAACCTCGTGCTTGGTCCTTTCATGAAATGCAAAGTTATGGGCAATGTAGATAGCAGGCTGATTATCATAAGACATATGCATTGGTCCAGACTGTTCAAAACCAAGCTCCATCAGTAGATTCTTTAACCAAGTCATCTCACATACAGTATGAGTCAAATCTCTATGCTCAGTTTCTGCACTCGAATGAGATACAATATCTTCTTACTCCTCCAAGTCACAAGATTTCCTTCAACAAAGGTATAAACCTAGTAGCAGACTTTTTATATCCTCTGTCATGTCTATGTTTCGTATACACCAGACCTTTCCCTGGACAACTCTTGAAATAAGCCAGAATTCTTAGTGCAACTGACCAATGAGCTTCCCTAGGCTGATGCATGGACCTACTCAGTATACCAACAACAAAAGTTATATCTGACCTAATAACCGTGAGATAGATAAACTTCCTAATCAATTTTCTATATCGTCATGGATCATCAAGTGTATGACTGTGATCAAATCATAAATTCACATTGGGTTCTATTGGAGTGCTAGCATGCTTGCATCTCAAAAGTGTTGTTTTCTCCAAAAGATTTAGAATATATTTTCATTGAGAACGAAGTACACTATGTTTTTGATGTGCAACTTCAGTCCCCAGAAAGTATTTAGGCCTCCCCATGTCTTTGGTCACAAAATGGTGCTTAAAATACTTCTTTATTTTTAATAGCTCAGCTGAATCATTGTCAGTCAGCAAAATGTCATCAACATACACTGCAAGAACTATGACGCCAGACTTTGCGAGCCGAAGGAAGACAGAGTGATCTGAGTGACATCGGTGAAAACCGATGTCATAGATGTAATGTTGAACTTCTCAAACCACGCCCTTGGGCTCTGCTTGAGGTCATATATGGCCTTCTTGAAATGACAGACTGTATTCTCCTCCTGAGTAACATAACCAGAAGGTTGCTTCATATACACTTCCTCATAAAGATCTCCATATAAGAAAATGTTATTGACATCCATCTGGAACACGGGCCATAACAAGTTAACAACAACAGAGAATAAAATCCTGATAGAATTCATCCGGGTAACTGGCGAGAATGTTTCAAAATAATCGATGACATAGGTCTGAGTATAACCTTTAGCCACGAGTATGGCTTTATACCAAACCATCTAGACTATACTTTAAAGTATAGACCTAGCAACATCCCATAACAACATATGTGGGTGCCGAAACCAACTCCCAATTTTTGCGAGAAACCAGAGCATCCATCTCATCCATGGCATGCTTCCAGGCAGGTACCAATAAAGCCTCCTCACAGGACTTGAAGGACTTGAATATAGACTTAGAAGACAATGATAGAGCAAACTGATGAAAAGCGGGTTAAATATGATCATATGAAATGAAATTCGAAAAAGGATGACTAGTGCAAGACTTTTTATCTCTTCGAAGGACAATGAGAATATCAAGATCCGAGAAAGATGTTGATGGTTGAGGAGGACCATCTACTGGAGAGTTGGCTGGAACTGGTCAGAGGTAGGAACTTTTTGGCGATGAGTGTAGACGTATCTGAAATCCCGAACTGGCATTGAGGCAGGCAGCTCTGAAGTATCTACCAATGGCACTAGCAAAGAATCAGTAGAAGTAGGTGCAGACAACGGCACAGACAGAGGAGAAATAGTCTCAGATGCAGTTACAGGAACCGGTGGAGAGAAATATGGAACAAACTCAAAGAATGTGACATCGGCAGACACAAAGTACTTTTTAATAGAGGGATTATAATACTGATATTCTTTTTGAGTTTTAGAATATCCAACAATGACACATTTGATAGATTTTGGAGACATTTTATCTAACCAGGAGACAAGTTCTGAACAAAATAAGTACGGTAAAAAAACGGATGCCATGGAGAATGCATTCTTGTTAGGATAGCGGCAAGAGAATGGATTTTTTTCATCAAGAACAGAGGAGGGCCTCCTATTAATCATATGATGAGCACTTAACATAACATCAAAGCACAAATATTTTAAAACACACATGTGTATCATCATGATCCTAGCAACATCTAGAATATGCCTATGTTTGCATTCAACAATACCATTTTATTGGGATGTATGAGAGCAGGATGTCTGATGAGTAATCTCATTTTTTGAACAAATGACATACACATAATTCTTAACATACTCCAAGACATTATCAGTATGAAGCATACGAATGAAAGTGAAAAATTGATTTTTTTTTTAATTTCATTAAAAAGAGTTTAATAACACTGAAAACTTCTAACCTCTCTTTTAGTAAGTACAACCAAGTCATGCGAGAGAAGTCATCAACAAAAAGCAGAAAATATCTAAAACCTTTAATAAAAGACACACGACTGAGACCCAGACATCAGAGTGGACCAATTTAAACGCAGATTATTGATGATGCTTACCTAACTCACAAGACTCACAACTTAAAGAAGAGACTGAAGACTCAATAGGAATGACTCTGAAAGGTAGCACGATGATACTTATTGATTCGACTCTGAAAGGTAGCATGATGATGCTTACCTAACTCACAAGACTCACAACTTAAAGAAGAAACCGAAGACTCAATAGGAACGACAAACCGAAGCTTTTGCACCGAAGAATGCCCCAAGCGACAGTGTCAGAGTAAAACTGGATCATGTTGACCTGCAATCAAGCCAGTAGGGGTCATTTGGTCGCCTAAATAGTACATGTCTCTTCGCTCATGCCCCGAACCAATGTTCCTCTCAGTCGAGGTCTTGAAACACACAACAAGGGAACAAGGTTATTTTTGCAGTTATTATGTTTGATAAACTGACTGATAGATAAGAGGCCAACAGAGAATTTTGAAACATATAGGACATCGGTAAGAGTTAAGGACAGAGTAGCCTGAACTATCACATTGCCTAATACAGGTGACTGGGTACCATCAACAATTTTAACAGAAAGGTAAGAATTTGAAAAGTTTAATGAAATAAATTTTTGTTTAATACCTGACATGTGGATGAGGCTCCTAAGTCTAAAATCTAGGATTTGTGGAGAGGCAGTATAGGTGTGCAGACCTGAAGAGGATGCATAAGTTGTTGAATGACTGTTATGAGAGAACTCTAACTGGTGTAGTTTATCAAACTCCTACAATAGTATAACAGTGGAAGAGCCAGAAGAAAAAGGATGAGCAAATGAAGGAACATGAGAAGTATCAGAAGGGCCAAGAGGATCAGAATCAACTAGCTGTGCCTACTCAGGTTGACCAAATTTCTCCCAGGAATTTTCAGATATGTAGTTACTCTGTCCACGGTGCTTATAGTGCCTAGATCTTTTGTTAGGAGCACTCTGTCTGCAACCAGTAAAATTATGACCAGCTCTAAATAAGCCACATCCTCCTTCAAAATCGCGGTCGCGATCACGATCACAACCTTTGCCACGTCCAGAATACATGGCAGATGCCCAATAGGTGATGTAGATGACACATCAGCTCCAGTAAAAACACGCATGATTCTAGAGAAAGTGGCAGTTAACATGAGAATATTATCTCCTCCCAGTATCTGATCTTGCACCTGGGATCATAGTCTGGGACTCAAGCCAGACATGAACTTCGACATGCGAGATCCTGATGATAGCACCTAAATGTCGCTGCGTCAGTAACAGGAGGCTGATGCATCTTCAACTTATCAATCAAACTCTTAAGTTCTTCGTAGAATTCGGGCACATACTTATCTCCCTGTTTGAGCTCAAACAGGCGCTCATATATCTCAAATACCTTTAGGGTATTTGAGATATCCTAAAGATTCTTCTCATTTTCATATATCACCTTTAGGGTATCCCAATCTTCTTAGCAGTGGTCAAGAACATGAAACTGCCACTGATCTTCTCCTCCAGACTGTTGAGGAGCCAGGTCATCACAGAATAATATCCAGCAAGTCATGTCACATACGATGGATCGTAGCAGCAGACAGAGGCTGAAGAAGATGAGCTAACTTGTTCTGGGCACCAATGAATATGTGAAACGTTTGTACCCACAATTAGTAGTTAGAGCCATTCAACTTTAGCGGAGTCCCTAAAATTGTCTTGGGTATAGAAGTCTCAACTATCAGCGAGGGAACCAGAGTGAAGGAGGAGCTCAAAGTATCAGACATCGTAATCAGTGAGATAAATCACCAGAAAACAGCCAATAGTGATCACAAATTAATCAATAAATCATAGGAATAAGTAGATCACAGAAAGGTCATACAAAGATCAAGAACAGGGCACATCAACTGCAGCAGCAACAAAGAAAAAAAGATCAGATCTGATTAATTTTATCTGACTAACAATAATAGTCAGGTAGAGAGAGCAGTCAGTAGTAGTAGATGCAGTAGTTGTTGGATTTTTTGAATTAAAATAAAAGGAAAAGCTTTCATTTCAGATTTTGTTTTACTAAGTCAACTTTGACCAAGTCTTAGAATCTAAATCGGTTGAGAAAATATCTCAACTGCTTGGATTTTCTGTTGGAGTGGTTACAACAACTTGAGTTCTAAGTCTATAAATAAACCCTCACTCCAATAGCAACAGACACAACTCATTTTTTTCTTTTCTCATCTTAAAAGAAAACCTGAAGACTACTCTTCGTGAGAATGGCTTCAGTGTTATAAAGAATTTTCATCTTTATTTTTCTGGGCAACTTCTTCATTTGAGCAGAGGCTCTGCCCACCGTCCTGGGCTGAGTGCTGGTGAATCCGGGGATCCTTTACCGCTAGGGGACAAGGTCGATTCAACGTCTGGATAAGGAGACGGGCTTTTGATCCTTTAGGGCAGCGACATCGCGACTGCATTCTCCAGGCCAGATTCTTTTGTTTTATTTTAATATAATTGTTTTACATGTTAGAATAATTTATTGTTTTATCTTAATTTAATTTGTAAAGATATTGCATATTTTAGAAAATAGTATAAAATTCCCAACAATCTAAAGGATCAAAATTATATAGTGTGTCCGCATTACACATTCTCTGTTCAATACCTTTCATGTTCCACATCTTATTTCCTCTGTTTTCTGTATTTGTTCATATATCTAAGGCACTTCTAGTCTGTAGGTATATGAACATGTTATAATTACTCTTACTAAAAAATTATTTCTACATGTGAAGGATCTACGCTATTGCTCTGATCTGTATTGAAGGATAATTTGCATTAGTTGATCTGCTTTTGGTTGTGGAAATGTTTTCTATTGGCTATACTAATTGCAGATTCTTGAGTTACTTCACACTGTTATCTTGTGCCACTCTGACTAGATTTTAATTTAATGGTGTTTCCTCAGAAATCTGTCTCACCTTTATATTAGTTTATATTTATATTCTTAGAATTTGTTTTGGGACATATTTCAATAAAGATTATAGTTATTAGGTGTCTGATGCACTAGATGACAATTGTTTATGAAAATGGTTAGCTATTAAGTTATTCATTATAATTGACAATAGTGCTGACCTGCAGTCTTGTTACAGATCACGCCCCATTTATTATGCTAGAAATTCCTTCTCGAGAGACAATGTTCTGTTTAATGTCCACAAAAGTATGTTTATCTATATTGTAGTCTTTTTAAGATATGTTCTAGCAATCTGTAAGCTTGTGGTTAGAGGTAAATAGTTAACGTAAATTACATGGATGAAGCTAATATTTGATATTTGGTTTACATTTAGAATAATTTAATAAGCATTGGCACTCAAAGAGGGTGCATACCAAGGTTCGGTATGGATGCTGATGGTTTATAGTATCTGTATTGACTTTATACATGTTGCCATGACCTCCATTCCATTCTTGTAGAAGATATAATTGACAACAAGGTTTGAGGTTTCGGTTGGTACAGACCTGGATCTTATTGGATCTCCTTGCGGCCACCGCCAACCATATTTGGACTGCCTGTCTCGGGTTGACACGGTGAAGGAGGAGGCATAAGTCAATTTGGTTTTGGGTTTTGATTTCTAAATCCAAACCCAAGCCCATTTAGCTTAATGTAGTCATAAGTTAAGCGGGTTATGGAATTCAGGAAACCCATCCCAATAAACTATTTAAAACATATATATATATATATATATATATATATATATATATATATATTTTTAATGAATAAATTTACATGTAAATCCTTTAAGATCATATATTTTCAAAGAAGACAAATGTTAAAAAAATTCACTTATAGAACAAAACTTCACTTTTATCAACATGATTCAAAATATTGCCATACAATTTTAATGACCTTTGAAACTATTATTCCAATATGTTTCAGAATATCATTTATTTTTTGATCTACTCATACCATTTTAACTTTTAAATTGAATCAAAACCAAAACTCATGCAGAAACTATTCAAAACTTAACCTTTTAAAGGTAGGTGAAACCAAAACCTGAGTTCTCAAACCTTGATTTACATAGAATATGTTTATGATTGCTAGATACATGGCTAGAGATTATAAATGAAGCTAAAAAAAAATGTATATAAGCTAGAAAATTTTTATTTCACCTTTAGACGTGACAAAGGTATCTGGGCAGACTTGTAGAAGGCAAGCAAATTTTTATTTCACCTTTAGACGTGACAAAGGTATCTGGGCAGACTTGCAGAAGGCAAGCAAGCTTCTCATAATTCAGAATATTTGCCATTATTCTGTGCAATCTTTCTATGTGTAAACACTTCTAATTATTTTATACTCCAATTCTATAGATAATGACCAAGAGACTAATTGAAGGAGAGTTTTTGCATTTCAATGTAGATAAGAGTTGGAAAATTAAAAATTTAATGTGGAGGCAGTTGGGTTTAATACTTGTAAAGGATTAGAAACACAAAGTTCTGGAATTTTTTTTTGATTGCATTACGGGATAAAAGCATGCGCAGAATATGACAAGGATTACAATGTCTTTTCTTAAACTAGCTGATCCTTTTACAGTATGCCAACTACACTTGTTAGTCATAAAATTGATGTCAAACTATGTATGGTATTTATGATTTAAATATGCACTAAATAGTACATGACAACTTTCGTATATAATAACAGTTTTAATGAATATTAATGGACATCTAACCAAATGTGACACCTTAATTTGTTTGTCTAATTTTTTAAGTTGTTCACTGTGATGTCAGTTCTAATTCTTTAAGCGTTTTCAGAAGGGCATGTTTATAAAAGATATCGATTACTGTTTTAGATGCTATTGAATTTTCCTTACTATCTCAGTTTGTAAATAAAATAAACAAATTCATATACATTTGCAACAAACACCCTTCCTTATTTTAAAATTTATATATCTGCACTACACGTAGACTTGCATGTTTTATCTTCAATTTACTGAACGAATAAATTCTGATACTTTATTTATTTGTTGCTTTATGTATTGGATAAAGACACATTGAACACTTCATCTAAGGAGTTGTTAACTTTTCATATATATATACATGTTAATTTTGTGCTTAAATTGCATGCTATAATTAGATCGAGTTCTTTTAAAATATCTTGCTAATCTTGTATTGAATTCTAACTTACTCTTTTATATATCCAACTAAATTATATTGTTTTATAAATTGAAACTAAGTTAGATCCCCTACATCTTTTTTATTTTTGCATACCCTAATTTAAAAGCTACCAATATAAACATGTATTCTGACATTTTAATATTATGAATATAGAAAATATGGTAGGAATTTTTCTATCATTTTGACAAATCTAGAGTACAACAATATTATTTGTACACTCTTAATGTAGCTGAAACAGGCACAGGCTTTTGAGTTTCTTTAGATCAATAGGATAATAAAATTAAAGGGTAAATCATTTTCTCAAAATTTCATATAATTGGTGTTTAACAAAGGAAGGGTACTCAACGTGGTTCTATAATTAAGGAACGCTAAGAGCGGAAAACCTCTCACCTGAGTTACGCCGACCTGGCCAATTAGACTGATAAAATTGAGATTTTGACTAACCCAATATTCTAAAATTTTTATCAAATATATCATCAGCCTTTGTACACCATAATTTTAAAAATGATTGTTTAGATTATAACCCTAATTTTATCACCATTTGGACATAACTAAATTTATCTAGAATTAGCCCTGATTACAAATTATGGTTGATTCGAGTTTTAACATTGAATCTGATGTAAATAATAATCGAACCATAATAAATTAGCTAGAATTGGAATCCTAGCCATGTTCAGGATGATGAATAGTCATGTGCGGTTTTGTTCCCCATTTAACTTTAATTGGGATGTAATAAAGCTAGATTGTCTAAATTTCTTGACTATTCTTTAGCATATAAATATAGACATATATACTTTAAATATTTGAATAATCAAATACAATGTATATATGCTTTATCATAAACCATTATGGTATAATTTGTTCCTTTTGAAACTAAGGTTACAAGAAAAACTTTATAACTACCTTATAATTTCAAATTGGGATTCAAATTAGGGGAGACTCTGACAATTACCCAAAGACTTTATAGGTCTAATGAAAGATGTCAAGAGTCATAATAATGTGGTCATGAAGGGTTAAATTTCTGACTGTCACCACTTAAAAATAAAAGGCTGTTAAGCCAATTTTCTGACCCTAAAAACATAAAGTCATTCTGATTAAGGGTCTTTCTAGGAGTATAGTCCTAGTTTCATTGAGGGAGACGAGGTTAAGCCCATAGTAGAGTTCACCGACAGCGAGAACCCAACCTACTTGATTGGGAGTTGATTCCATGAAAGAGGTTCAATGTGGTAGTAACAAGCTGGACTGGTAAAACTCGTGTGGAGCATCAACCCGGATATATTTATATCCTATATGTAGCGTTGTAGCTACAACCCCTTCTCTATGGTGAGATGCTCTTATGATACAGCTAGGTAAGGATGAGTTTAACTCTTAATAAGTCCAACGCATGTAGTGTGGAGTATACTATCCAGCTGTAGTACCCTTGGAGGACTTACCTACGTGAGAGGAACCGTGATGGCCGCGGTTGGGGGGGCAGGGCTGACCCTAGAAACTCTCATGAGTCGGTTATTGTGAGCATGGCCTTTAACGCTCAACCCGCTCGCTCAATAGATGAAGACTTACTGTGTGTGTATTCTATCAATATCTGGTAAAAGAGGCTAGTTCCAGGCATAGTCCACTATGTCTCTCAGATGGCGATGAATTCACTAAGGAAGGTTCCAGGCGTAGTCCACCTGTCCCGAATTCACAGTATGATGTTACCCAATTTCACTCGTGTTTTATGATCTGATGATTTGATTGTTATTTATTATTGATTTGTTTTATTATGTCTTCCCTGAAACTCAAGCTTTTGGGGGGGACTGTTGGATTTTTTGAATTAAAATAAAAGGAAAAGCTTTCATTTCAGATTTTGTTTTACTAAGTCAACTTTGACCAAGTCTTAGAATCTAAATCGGTTGAGAAAATATTTTAACTGCTTGGATTTTTTGTTGGAGTGGTTACAACAACTTGGGTTCTAAGTCTATAAATAAACCCTCACTCCAATAGTAACAGAAACAACTCATTTTTTTCTTTTCTCATCTTAAAAGAAAACCTGAAGACTACTCTTCGTGAGAATGGCTTCAGTGTTAAAAAGAATTTTCATCTTTATTTTTCTGTGCAACTTCTTCATTTGAGCAGAGGTTCTGCCCACCGTCCTGGGCTGAGTGCTGGTGAATCCGGGGATCTTTTACCGCTAGGGGACAAGGTCGATTCAACGTCTGGATAAGGAGACGGGCTTTTGATCCTTTAGGGCAGCGACATCGCGACTGCATTCCCCAGGCCAGATTCTTTTGTTTTATTTTAATATAATTGTTTTACATGTTAGAATAATTTATTGTTTTATCTTAATTTAATTTGTAAAGATATTGCATGTTTTAGAAAATAGTATAAAATTCTCAACAGTAGTAACCAAAGAAGCTTCAACAGAGCATAATATGACAGACTAGTAGGCAACAAAGACAGGACAAGGCTAGTAATCAGCAAAAAACAGAGTATCAAACATGATCGCTTCACCAAAGAAGACCAGTATATCAACCACGAGCATCAGACATCCAGCAAAGCAGCAAAGAGATCGTAGCAAGTCTAGCAGAGGTGCAGAAGGCCTTCTACAACATCATCGAAGGATGTGAGAGGTGCAGGAAGCTTGCCGAGGGTGCAGATCCCTTCGCAGGCCTTGGTCGTCTTCAGCAGATGCTGCATATCAGTGCAAAGACATCTGATCTTCAGTACATAGTGCAGATCAGATGCTTGGAGGGGTTGTGAGACTTCAACAAAGGCGCAAATCAGTGCAGAGATGCTCACAGGGCTTTAGCGATGTTGCGGGATGCATGCAGCAGACCCTCGGTGAAGGTGTAGATGCATTCGCAGGTCTTCACCGAGGGTGCAGAAGGATCAAGAGAGGCACAGATGCCTTCGCTGGTCTTCTGCAAGGCTCACGGCTTCGGTGACTATCAGGGAGGAAAGGATGAGGGCGATGCAGAGGAAGAAAAAGGAGGAGAAGGGGAAGATGGCGCTGTTGGAGGCTTTTAGGGTAAACAAATAATCCCTAAAATCATACTTCATTTAGTAGAGAAGAGAGCGATAAATATTGTACAAGGTGGATATGAGTATACGGGTAATAATCCAATAACTCAATACTAATAACTCAACTTAATAAAGTGTATGCTTCGAATGTCACAGATTCGGAAACAAAAGCCTTTAATGCTAAACAGATAATAGCAAAATATGGGGTACATATTCTTGCCATGCAAAACTAAAGAGAGAATAATATCTCATGCTAGCCATGCAAGAGATTCTTTCCAACAACACAAAAAATTTCACATCAAGCCAAGGCAGATTCCATTTATCGGCAACAGAGTGATGTAATGTGAAGTTGAACATGAAAATTATTATTAAACTTCATATATTGCAATGTGAGACCTAAAAATAAAAAGAAAAGAAAGAGGAGAGCTAGATGCATAGTTTGATGGTAGTAAGGGCATGATACTAAACAATTCTCAAACAAAAGAAAGAGAGATGGGATTTAGTCATTGAAATCATGGATATATTAAAAAAGAAAAGAAAAGGGAGAATATAACAGAATTACCTCCCAATAAAATCCTCTTGTTCGTTGCTCTCAATTCGAAACGCCAAGAGATCAAAATTTCAGAAAGAATAATCTATCACTCATGGTTGTATACATAGGCTGTAAGGATCAAGATCATATCTATCCAAGTTTAATTAGGATAAGAGAATCCCATAAAATCTTAGTTCTGATAGGATTCAAATTAGGAAAAAAAGAAGAGAGAAATTCCATGCAATCTTTAATTTGATTGGATGCAATCTTAACCAAATCTGGACTCTCTAAATATCCAAAATTTCAAAACAATTCATAGATTTTGCTGGATTCACAAATACCCCCTCCACATCAATCTTTTGCAGATTACACCATGAATGAGAATTTTCGGTAAATAAAATAAATAGGTAAATAAAAAACTAAATTCAATTCTGTAAAAAAAAAGTAGGTTGAACAAAAGCTGAAACTAGACAAAATTAAGTAGTCATTTCGACTCTTAAACAAGTTTCGAAATTGACTTTTAGGTTCTTAAATTACAAAAAATTTAAAATAGATCCAAAATGTGTAAATTGGTCAAGAATTTCGTAAATAACCTCTCAAAAAGGGACAAGAAATTACAAATTGGACCACAAAGTCTTTAAACTAGAAGTCAAGCTCAAAGCACTCCAACCCAAATTCAAACTCAAAGTACCAATTTTACGGACCGCAACATCCTTAAACTAGAAATCAAACTTAAAGGTCTAATTCCAAAGTCAAACTGAAAGCTCTACATCCAAAAGTCAAACTCAAAAGTACCAAATTCACTAAACTAAAATTGACCTCAAATTCCAACTTTAAGGATCACAGTATCCATAAACTAAAATCAAGCTCAGAATCCAATCTTACTGACCATAATGTCCTTAAACTAAAGTCAAGTTTAAATCTCATAGATTGAGATGTCCTTTAACTAAAAGTCAAAAGAAATCAACTGGAATGTCCTTAAACTAAAGTTGATATCTAAAAGATCGAAACATCTTTAAAATTAAAATCAATTGTATTTATACTATTCTTCACAGTTCTTTTACGTTTCTTAAAGAATTACTTTGTACTCTAGGGGCATATCCCCTGTCTATGAAGTATAGACACTTCAAAGTGAGTGTCGTGTCCGTGTCGGACACGTGTCAGACACTGACACTTGCCCGAACATATCGGACACTTCAACGCCGTGTCAGATTTTAAACAACCATAAAATCATGTGTCGGCACCGTGTCCAAGGCTGTATTGGTATTAAATAAAATTTAAAGATCATTTATTGGATATCTAAAAGTCACATGTCGCTTAAATAAACATGAAAAAAAATATCGTTCTGACATAACCAAATATGTTAGTAGAATTTACACACATCATGAACTAAGTGAAGTATTAGTTAGTTATTTAGATTATTTTTGTTTGTTTGTTACTTTATAAAAGATATAGATATAAATTATTTATATTTTATTTTGTTTTCCATCTTATACCTTTAATAAAGCTAATTATTCATGTTTGATTATTTTTTGACAAGTTAATTATTCATTATTCTACGCACATAGGTAGAGTTGTGTAGAAACGTCTACTTTAGAATCGTTGAAAAAGTTGAAGACAATGCACCTCTTTGAAAGTATGAGAAAAAATCAAAAATTAAGAATAGGGAGAGAAAATTTATCTATATATAATAATAATAATAATAATAATAATAAAATATTGCTTGTTGTGTCTATGTATCCTTTTTTTAGTTTTTGTCGTATCTCGTGTCGTGTCCTACGCCCATGTCCATGTCCGTGCTACATAGTCCCCTGTTAAGCCTTGTAATCTATAATAAATATAGTAAAATGATTTTTTCCCTTATTTTGAGTTCTCTTTTGCATATTAACCCCTAATAAAAGGTTTCCTTTAAACCAAGAGAATAATTAACAAGAGAGTCTATTGGAAGTTTTGAACCTACAAATAATAAAACACTATACCGTAGGGTGAATTTGACAACTATTTCTATCTCAATCATATATTTGTATATCCACATAGATAGACAATTTGTACCCTACATAGATCTCCAGCAATTTCGGCTCCAAACAACGGCGATGATGTCATCTCTTGATTTCAAGTTGATTTCCTCTTGAAATAACCACTGATCTTGCCTTGAACTGAATATTAGGCCTCGACAACGTCATGTTTCACTGCTAGGGCTACGACGAGGTTGTTGGGCTCTGATGAGTCTCTAGTGAAGTAGTAGGGCTCTGACAAGACTCTGGTGAGGTCCTACAGCTCCTACAAGGCTCGAGCAAGGTTGTGAGTCTCCGACGAGTTTTGTGGGGCTCCGACGAGGAACTGTAGCTTCGATTTTTTCAATTTATTGCTAATCGAGGTATCTCTCCCTTTCCCCACTCATGTTCCCCCCTCTCTCTGTGTGTTCTCTTCCCAATCTCTCTTGTAATTTATATAAATATATAGGAGTATTATTGTGATTGTGAGATAATGATGTTAGTTAAACCTTTGTTTTAGTGAAAAAGACGCCATTATATGTGTGTGTGTATATATATATAGAAATAAAAAATTCATAAATACTATAGCTTACGCTTTCTGCAGCAAAGCTTATGCTTCGCTACACAAAGGGGGTAAACGCATAAAGCTTATGCTTCGCTACACAAAGGGGGTAAACGCTTCGTTTTATGCTTCTGCTTTTCAAAACATTAGTATGTTTTGAAGGTGGTGTCTGGAATCTGGAATGACTGCACCTCCAAATGGGTCACTAATGCATCGAGAACCATTTGCTGAGTATAAGACTTCCTTAGTGGGTGAAAATTTATGTTTACGATCAAAGACACTGTCTCTCTTAGAGATTCCAAAAGGTAATGGGGTTATCCGTAATGAGTCGTAGATAATAGCTCCAAAAAGGACATCTTTTTCATGACCACGTATGGGCTTTACTAACATAAGCGGGATCATTGGGACTGATATTTTTTTATATGGCCAATATTGACAACTGATATTAACAATATTTATATTAAAAACTATAGCCATCTTTCGATACTGATTTTAAACCATGCATCCTATTTTCATCTTTTCTTCTAATTTTTCTTTTGTTTCTTAAGAAAAACCATAGCCAATAAATAAGTCCACTGATTTGCGCATATTTGAACCCTAATTGAAGCCTAAGGGGCTGTTTGGTTACGGGTGAAAGTGAGAAAGTGAGGAAATAGTAATAGTTCCCTTTGAAACTTGAGAATTGGATGGAAAGTTTTCCGGTGTTTGGATGTTGTTGGGAAGTGTGGTTTGAAAAATGTTATGTTTTTTTCGGTGTTTGGATGGTAATGTAGAAATGGAAGTGAAAAAGTTTGACCACAAAGTTGATCGTAAAATAATATTAAAATAAACATTAATTAAGAAAAATAAAAATTAGACTGTAATTAGAATGCAAATGAGATTTACATGATCACAAAATTGACTGTTTTGAACCACAACTTATTATAAATGTGATTTACATGATCACAAAATTAACTGTAACACCTTGAAAGTGAGGAAATGATTGTGTAAAAGGGAAAAGAACAAAGGAAAAAGGGTTTTCTCATTTTTCCTCTTCTAGTGTTTGGATAGATAGAGAAGTGAGAAATGAAGCTTTCTCATTTCCTTACTTCTGCTCACTTTCTTGAAACGAAACAGCCCATAAATCCTTTGTTTATTATGTTCTTTAACCATTATGGTCTTACAAATTCATATATCGATAAATAACACTTATACACACGCAATTTAATTATGGGGTTTTTATGTATTTGTCACTCAAATCTTCAATATTTTTATATTAGTCTCCTAAATTTTTGTAATTTCAATTTAGTCCATCAAATCCTTCAAGTAACCTCAATTAAGGACAATAGTTATATTGAGCTTATGAAAAAAGAAATATTCCTTTGAAATTAATGGAAATATGTTAGAAGATAGGTATACTCGGCCCACCCTCTTCTTCCCACCCTCTTCTTCTTCGGCAATCGGGTTAGGATTTGTGGGGCCCACCCTGTTCTTCTTCCTTGTATCTTCTTCTTCTCATTTATCTCATCTGAACCCATCACTTCTGAACCTAGAATTCTTCTCATTCTTCTTTCTTTAACTTTTTGTCAAATCTTCTCATTCTTCTTGATCTAGGGGGTATTTAAGTCTAAGTCTCTAATACTAACTTTTTTGTTTAATTTGAATGGCAATCTAAATATTCTCCTAATTTGAGATTACTTAGAGGATTTGAGGGACTAAATTGAAATTATAAAGATTTAAGGGCCTAATATTTAAATAAAGAAGATTTAAGGGACGAATACATAAAAAAAACTTTTTAATCATTGTCATATCAATGATGTACCTGTATCTTGGATTTTCAAGATTTGTCATATCAACATATGTGAATCATGTCATCGCCTATCCCGTATGGGGTGGGGGGATAGAATTTAGCAGGTTCTCCATCGAGGTTAATTCCTACTTTCTCCATTGAAATAAATGGGAGGCACAATGACTCGTTGAGACGAGAGCGACGCAACATGCATGCATGTATGTGTGGTGCGCTCGCGCGTGCGCGTGTTTGAGCATGCGCAGGTGCGCATAAATCATACATGCATATGTACACTATTGTACTGTTTACCATGTGTAGATATAGATTTTCTGTCAGGGATGAACAAGGGGGAAACCCGTGCAATGCACACGTATTGTATGCATATGAAAGACCAATCTTTAAATTATTTTTATGAAATACACTATGTTAAAAGTACGTTAACTGCAATTTTGAGGTTTATAAAATGCATGTCATAACTAACTACAGTTTGATGGAATTTTATGAATGCTATTTGCCTAGATTAGTTTACATGCAATTATTTGATTGTATTATGTTTTTCTAGTATAAAATTAGAAGATATCAAATATCATTTGCTTTTATATATCAAAATATCAACGGTTCTGGCATATGCAAAACAAAAGAAAATGGAGGTGATATGGCTAACAATGTTTGTTGCTTCTAGGCAATCCCTGGAGTTCCCAAAATCAAGGATAAATACAACCCTGCAGCATGGATGCTGGAAGCAAGTTCGACTTCTGCTGAAGTGCGTTTAAGGATTGATTTTGCAGACTACTACATGTCATCAGAATTATACGGTCAGTGATAGAAGCCTCTCAATTTAATCTCCCTTTTCAAGCAGAAATTAACTATATATGCTAGTCTATCGGCCAATAAATCATATGGGAATAGGCTAACAGGCACCTTCTGCTTGCTACCAATACTAGCAGGTGTAACAAGGAACTGGTGGAGGAGCTAAGCAAGCCTGCACCTGGAACAACTGACCTCCACTTCCCAAGTCAACATTCTCAGTCTACTTTTGGGCAGTTTAAAGGCTGTCTCTGGAAACAGTGGTGGACCTATTGGAGGACCCAGACTACAACACCATCAGATTTTTCACCACTGTAGTCACTGCTCTACTTTTAGGAACCATCTTTTGGAGAATTGGCCACAAGAGGTACTTTTATCATAATGATACTACAAGGCAATCAGACTCAATATGTCATCTACTGAGCACATGTAATTAGTTAATTATGAGAACCTTATGATAATACTATTATGCCGACTTGGTGCAGAGAGAACGCGAACGATCTCACCATCATTATCGGATGCATGTTTATGTCGGTGTTGATTGTGGGTGTCACAAACTGCCAGACCGTACAACCTGTTGTAGCAATTGAAAGGACAGTCTTCTATCGTGAGAGGGCGGCTGGGATGTACTCTGCTTTACCTTATGCCATGGCTCAGGTAAGGAAAGAGTTGCAATAACTTGTCCTCAAAACGATGTCTTCAAACCCAGTAGCACTGCTACCTGAATTTATTGATTGGATTGGAAACATCAAATAATCCTGTGCTTCTATATGAATGATTTTTGTTTCAGTAATCACTGAAATTTTCACAAGACTGGCTCCAAATATTTATTTGTTTTCTGCTATGCAGGTGGTTGTTGAAATACCATATGTCCTGGTCCAGGGTTTGGTTTATACAGCTATAGTTTACCCGATGATGAGTTTTCAATGGACAGCAGCAAAGTTCACTTGGTTCTTCTTTATCACATTCTTCTCCTTCCTCTACTTCACATACTTCGGGATGATGACAGTTTCCTTCTCACCAAACGATCAAATTTCTTCGATCATTGCTTCTTTCTTTTACTCAATGTTCTCCCTTTTCTCGGGCTTTTTTGTTCCCAAACCCGTGAGTTCCACCCCTTTCACCGTGATACTACAATTAATATTCTCTACTATCATAAACCAATTAATGACTATAGCAACTGATGGTTCGTTCTGTGTCGGATCGCAGAGAATCCCCAAGTGGTGGATCTGGTACTACTGGATGTGCCCGTTGGCATGGACGGTTTATGGGCTGATAGTTACACAATATGGGGATCTTGAGGATATAATCAAAGTTCCTGGTCAGCCAGACCAGACAATCAAATTCCATGTAAAGGACTACTTCGGTTATGATACTGATTTTATCAGGCAAGTAGCTGAAGTTCTGGTAGGTTTTCCAGTATTCTTTGCCTTGATCTTCGCCTTCTGCATCAAGACACTAAATTTCCAGCGAAGGTAGGAAATGGTATTCACTGGGATGAAGTTTAGCAGGATGTCAACTTTACTGTGTGACTGGGCAACAAGGACTCGATTTCAACGCATCCTTTTGGAGGCTCCATAACCTGGCAGAGTATTGAAAGTTTTTGAGTTGTTTCTTCTTTAATTGACTGTTGATATATTACATATATGTAACAGTTGCTTATTGAGGGATCAAAAGTAACAAGATTTGTGGTGTAGTTTTGTTTTTCATTTCTATATGAGAAATTACTTATCCTGTTGGCTTTGTTAGGTTGGTTTTTTTTGTTTTTTTGGGGTAATATGCACATCATTAGTCCAACATCAACTGTGAAGAAAATTACTAGTATTCTTCCTTCAGTTCCTTGAGATTCAGAGCTCTTGGGTATCTAAATACATGTCGATGTTCGCTGCAACCTCTTCAGCAAGAAACAGAAGACAACCTTGAGGCACTGATTATAAACTGTAAATGAAATACTTATCCATCTAAAGAGGAAGACTGTGCATGGAGATCAGCTAATGGCGGCATTGTGTTTATTACATTGTATTCAAATATGTCACTTATTCCATCAAGAGAGCAGGCAATTTTGGTTGAAAGTTTACACTGATGACTGACTGCTAGCAGCATTGCCTAAATTGTACCTGGTGATATAAAGATTGAATCCAAATGTTGAGCAATTTTTATGCCAGTCATGTTCTTTGTGATTGTGTGATCATTGGGCTGATGCTTAGTGGATGAGGATACCATGGCCTGCTTATGTTACGCGCGTGTTTGGATTCATGGAAGTGGGAGGAAAATGAGAAGTGGGAAAACTCAATTCTCACTCTTCTTGTTTGTTTTGAAGTGGAAATGAAAAATGAGAAAACTTTTTTTCTTTTTTCTTTTCTCTTTTACGACTCCCTTTTATATTACTATTTTCTCAATTTTGGGATGCTAAAGTTAATTTTGTGGTCATGTAAATCTCATTTGTAATAAGTTGTAACTTAATGTATTAAATTTTGATATCATGTAAATCTCATTTGCAGTGCAATTACAGTTCAAAAACGTCACTTCAAAAATAATATTTAATTTAATATTATTTTATACTCAACTTTGTGGTCAACTTTTTCACTTCCACTTCCACATTATTAACCAAACACCGGAAAACACAATATATTTTTCCACTTACACTTCCACATTACAATAAAACACTGAAAAACTTATTTTCATAAATTTTAATTTCTCACTACACTTTCATATTTCTCACTCTCACTTCTCATTTTCCTCCCACTTTTCATTTTCCTCCCACTTCCATGAATCCAGACAGGCACACGAAGTCGTTTTCAGGTGCAGGTAAGAGTGAGAGCTCAACAAAAGAAGGGTCAATTTCTTTTATGCACTCTTCAACCTTTTTTCAGGCTTTTTCATTTCCAAAAAAACCTGTGAACTCTCTCTCTCTCTCTCTCTCTCGCTGATATTACACTAGACCTTGTTCTTTTTACAAAACATGTGAAGGTTTTGATTCTTTTAAGTTCCATGAAGAAATGTAGAAGGGTTAATCTCAAATATATAAAGTCATTCTCCTTTCTTGTATCCCGTGCATTATTGCATGGGCAAGAAGACAAGTAATAAAACTAAGGAATTGAAATCATATTTAAGATCTTTAAATATAAAAATAAATGAATGCTAGATTATTATGATTTTTACAAAAAAAAAAGTCAATTTTAAGTAAAAATATATATATAAAAAAAATCTTTCTCTGTTTTTATGCGTCTCCGGACTTTTTCTCCTCAATACAAATGTCAAAGTGCTTCTATGTGGCACTCACACTTAGGATCCACATAAAATTTCCCCAAGTCAATTTGATCTCTTCCAATATTCTCTTCCAAGCTAAATAAACATCTGAACAGTCCGAGTCGCAAGAGAAGTCACTTTGGGGACTTCGGAATTTCTTTCGAGCAAACAAAAGACACAGCAACGATGGAGCTGAGATGGCATGCCCCTTTTTAAATTTTCTTTCGTCTCCAAATTTGGAAAGAAGAAGAGAAGGCCACACTTTTCATGCAAAAGAATTAGTTTTTAGTAAATACATTCAATCTCTTTTCATTCTATTCCTTCTTTACATCTGGAGAAACAAACACATGATAATCGACCATGCTTTTCTATGCCCAAAAAAAAATATATTTTAAACAAAATATCCCATCTCTCTTTATTTCCTTCATTGTGTAAATCTGGACAAACAAATACATAAAGGGAGGAAGAAATTTGTTCCAATTCCTCCCTCATTCCCTCCTGAATCTGAACAAACAAGTACATAACGGTAAGTAATTGCTATCTACAGAAGTGCTGTGTTTAGTTAATTAGAGAACCCTAACTTGATATTTTTATGCCAACTTTGCGGCAAAGTATGCAGTGGTGTTGTTCAGGAGCGGAACCATATGTTGGCTCGGTCGGGTAACAATCTGTCTCACTTTTTCATATATTATTTTAAATTTTTTTATTTTAATTTTTTTTAATAAATTTATTCCTGATTTCGTCTCTTGACTTAAAAAATATTTTATATATTTTTTAAAAATTTTATATATTATAAAAAATTATAATCCACCTCAAAATTTATTTCCGCCGATCAACTAGCTAATGAATAGGCTGATAATATTTTCACTGTGTCCTCCGGTTCAAAAACTAAACCAGAAATCCCCGAACCCGCCCCTTCAAATCAGGGGGCGTTACTGTCATTTCCTCCCATTCACTCCCGTTCAAAAATTTAAAAAGGAAAACCCAGCGCCGCTCTCTAGGGTTAGGTTTCTCCTCTCTCTCTCTCTCTCTCATAAACCAAACCCTAACCTTAACCCCCGATTTCCCAAAAAATGAGCACCACGGTACAGAGGACCCCTGGCTCTAAAGCCCCAGAGCGCCAATCTCTCTTCTTCCGCGACCTCGCGTCTCCGGTCTCAGCCCACAGAGCCTCTCGTTTCGCCACCCCGGGCCAGGCCGCCGCCGTCTCCGCCCTATGGCGCGAAAATTTCAGCACCTCTGACAACCCGCCGCCGCCTCCAGTGTTTACCCTCGAGGACCGGATCGATTTCTCGCCCGAACCCGCCCTCCACGAGCTCCCGACCTCGCCCGAATCGGCACCCGACCCGAAGACCCCGACGCCGTCGCGAAATTACTTCGCTACCCCGTCGCCCATCAGGACGAGGGCGGCGGAGGGGAGCAGCGGCAACCGGGCGGCCGAGAGGAGCCCGGCGAGTGGGAGCTGGTGGGCCCCGCAGCGGAGCGAGGAGAAGGGGAAGGGGTCTCCTGTGGATGGGATGGTGAATTCGGGGGCGCTGATCACGCTCCCACCGCCCAGGGAGGTGGCGAGGCCGGAGATGAAGAGGAGCCAGCTGGTCCCGGCTAGGGATGGGATGCTGGATGAGGAGGAGTGGGTCACTGTTTATGGGTATGTTAAAGTTATATACTTGAGTTGTTTCTTGCTCGATAATTAATCATCCAACTTTGAAATCTGTAATACTAGCTCTAAAATTTACATTTTCCGTGTTAAGATTTAGAAAATCCTAAGGGTAATGAAGGTAATCCTTGACAAGAATGATTGATGGAAAAAGATTTTTATAGTCGCACCCAGCCACCCAGGTAGTTTGGTCGTACTTGTTTATCCATAGTGGGGAGAACTTTTTGAATTTTTTGCATTAAATTTCTTTTTCACATGCTTGTGTTTGTATGTGTTTTTTGAAGGGTTAAAGTTTTATCTTGCATTTAGGTTAGATTGGTCCATCATAACTCATAAGAGTAAAGAATATGGTTCAGGTGGCTTACTTTTGGTTTAGTTTGTCCATTTTATGAAATGATTAAAATCCAAAGGAAAAAAAATGAATATTAGATGGGAAGTGTAGCAAATATATTTGATAGTATTGAAGCATAAAAGAGAGAACAGAGAGAAATAGTTGAAAGGGGATTGATAATTTACAATTTTTTTCCCCAAAACTTTATAGTTCATCCAAGGAGTTTAGTTGAAATGTATTAAAGTGTTGAAGAAGACGGAGGCTTGCAAAAGTATGCCCCTCACATACCCTAATTAAGTGTTTACAACTGAATTATTATCAGTTATTGAATTATGAATTATGTGATATAGTTGAAGGCAAATGTTACCATCTAGCAGTCTAAACATGACCTGCAAGCTTGCATTAATGGTTTTTATTTTTGGTGTGTGGTTGATTTGGCAAAGTGAAAATCCTATCTAGATTAGTTGAACAGATTTGGGGGAATTCTCAAGCCTGCCATCACAACATTAGCATGGTTCTTTTAACCCATTACATTGTACCTTTACTTTTTGCTACTGTCAGTTTCTTGGTCTTCTTTTCTCTTGGGTCATGATCTGTTGCTTTGACTGAGCCCTCAAGTTTTCCATCATGGCATTATCATGATTCTTATCCATTATTCTGTGCAACTCTTTCAGCTAACTGTTGTTTTCTTGCTAACTTTTCTATGGGTTTGTAGTTGAATCAGATGTTGAATTTTTACTTGTTGTCAATGTGTACCCAATTAAGATACTTTGTGCTATCTTTTGTTTTGCAACATGGCAGGTGGGCAAGTATTTGCTTCTAAGACCTATCATATGATAATATTAGGGCCCTAAAGGACACTGTAACTTATGCATAGCATTAAGCAGATGCTTTGCGTTATGTCAAACTTGGTTTTGGAACCTTTTCTTGGCCTCATGCTCATGTTTCCTTTATTCAGTGCAAATAAAATTTTATTATTTGTCATACTACTGACATTTATATAACATTTACCTTTTGCCTATTATAAACTGCTGAATTTACTATTTCATGCTAGCAAGTTGTATTAATCCCTTTATTCCAACCTTAATATTGATGGTCATTTAACCTCCAGATTTTCCCCTGGTGACACCAACTTGGTGCTCCGTGAGTTTGAAAAGTGTGGTGTAATATTGAAACATATCCCTGGCCCAAGGGATGCTAACTGGATGCATATTCTCTATGAGGTACTATAGTTTTTCTTGATTCTTTTTTTATTTCATATAGAATATTGATGTTTACCTAGAGTGTAATTCATTTTTACTACACTTCCATTGCAGTTTTCTGATTTCACCCTCCAATTTGACAACAAAATATGAATGAGTTCAGAGTGAACTTTTTCTTTTCTTAGTGAAAAAAGAAATCGCAAATCTAGAATTCTGTGCCAGAAATATGTTGAGTGCATGGTCATCCCTTTGAAAACATAACTATTAAAATTTCTTACTTGCTTTATTTGGACATCTTATTGCAACTTATAAATGGTGCAGACTCTCTGATCTTTGATACATCACATCTCTGATCTTTGATATATCTCATTGAGATTTATCATAATCACCAATCTAGCCTTTACCCATAAGAATTGGATCTGTGATAGAGCACACCTTAAAGTCGAGAAGATCGACACAAGATTGACCAAAAACTGCTAGATGGCTACTTGGGAGGTGGACCAACCTTCTTTATTACACACGGTTACTAATTATTGGGATGTAGGTAGACTAACCTTCTTATTCACTGTTACTGATTAACCGGTATGCTGCTGCTTGTCCTTCTTTTGTGTACATAAGTTTTAATGTCAAGTTGTCAAGTGTTGGTTCAAGATGCTCCACTTGAAAATCCTTCCTTTCTTGTTTTTTCCGCAACAATGAATATTACGTCAGAATGACTTCTTGGAAATTAGTATGTAAGAGGATTCACATGCTTCTCCTGATTCTTAATCCCCAACTTTTAGTATGGTGTGCTAATTGACCCCAGTAATTTGTATGATTGAGGAAGTCTTATTCATTATCACATTCATCCAACCAACCAACCCTCTGCCTCCTCTCTTTCTTCCCTTGATGAAAGCACACACCTTCGCCTGCCTTGTGTGATATATTGCCTTTTTGCCTGGGAAGAGGAGTTACCACTTTGGCTGGCATCATACTAGTCGGGCATTCTTATCTCTCGGCTGTCTCCATGGATCTGATGAAAACAGCATCATTTTGGCTAAAGTTGACTTAACTCGTTATCAGTTAGGGTAGAGTGTCATTGTTTATTATCAACTCCTGCATCAGTTTTGCACCAGTTTGCTGGGAGTGCATGCAAGTTCAATTGTAATTGATTTTTTTACTATTGTCACGGGAACTCAGTCAAATTGTTGCAACATATGTATCTTCACTGTGATATTCTGATGCTGTGAACTACTTATTTAGATAGAGAATTTGATACTTAATCTCATAGAACCCAATGGATTGGAAGGGGCAATATATGGTGTCTATTTCATTATATAAGCTTGTTCGACAACTCTCTTTGGTTGGATAGGAAGTATGAGTCAGAAAAAAAGAAAACAAGTAGCTAACAATTGCTTTTAAATCTTTCATTTTTCATTATCCGGAAGTAGGAGTAGATTGCAGTGACAGGGAAAACCGTGTAGCTAAAATTCTTCCTGTCATTTCCATCTTCACTCTCCCCATGACCAAACAAAATGGGTAATTCTCTGATGCATTCTTTCACACCTTTGTAACCTGAAACACAACCTTGGCATCTCACCATGCTTAAGGGAATATTTGATTTAGTTTTAGATATGTCAAGTTGTGCTGTCCTATATTGGAGTAATCAATACAGGGTGATAGGCCCTGGAGATGTGGACAAAAATTGCTCACTTATTCTCCATTGTGCAGAACCGATACGATGCTCAGAAAGCTTTAGGAAAGAACGGCGTGCAGCTGAACAGTGTTCTCATAATCGGGGTGAAGCCTGTGGACCCAGTGCAGCGCCAGTACTTGAACGAGAGGCTCAACAGCAGCACGCCTGGGGGTTTCATGGTTTCCTTACCTCCTCAGTCCACACCAGCGAAGTCTGCTGACCTGAACTCAGTGGCTGCATCTCATCGCCCACACTACCTACAAAATGGTGGCACCGCCACCAACAATGGGGGGCGTCGTGCAACTGGTGCTCTTGCTTCCCCAGCGAAATCAGTCGTGTCCAAAGTCATGGACTTGATGTTTGGGTTTGAATGTAAGACGAAATGATGTTTGTGTTATGAAGGAGAAAAACTGGCCTCCGATGTGGCTCTGAGAGCGAACTTCACACAAGCTGAGGATGATTGTGAGCTTAAAAGTTAAAGATGGAGACTTGAGTTTCTTGCCTTTATTTTTATTTTCCCCATGTTTTCTGATGTTTGTGTTGCCTTCATTTACAACCTTGCCATTCCAAGCATGGACATGAGGAAAACCATTCCTAGATGTGACTGGGTGAGGTTTTGATACAAACTAAAATTGGATGAAGTCATGAGCAGACACTGTGTTGTAATGTTCATGATGAATGATTTAAATTTTCTTTGGAGTTGTGTACGCTCTCGAAGGGGAGTGTTAAAAGCTTTGGGGATGTCCTTGCAAGTTGGAGATCCGTACAAAGCTAGAAATGAAATGATTCCCAGTGATAACTGTGGAAGAAGCCCAGAAATGAAATGATTTCGCTTGATTTTCACAGTTTTGTGATTTCAATTTGATTTTTCCTACAAACAAACAGGAAGGTCACCACAAAACAAGCAGTTTTCAGACTAATGGCTGTCATTCTTGACTGGAGTTAATTGACCCCAAAAAGTCAACCAAAATTCTCACACCAAATTGATAATTAACAACTCTGACATACTGATCTTGCCGTCTTAACAATTTGAAATTCCTATTTGGTACTCTTTAATGAATGTTCGTTCCATTCTCAAGAACTGTTGTTCCTAGATTTTTCTTGGACAAATGTGAATCCAATTGAGATTAAAATGAAAGTTATATAAAGTCTTAGTTAGGGATGGCTAAGGGGGCAAATCGATCAATCCTGTTTGGCCAACGAATTCGTTATGAGACTGGAATCCAACAAGATGGATTAGAGAAGCGGGAAACAAATCGGATCTCTTGACCCGATTCGTGACATAGATTCGCCGAGACGGGTTCGACCCGTCCCATCTTTTCTTATTATTATTATTTAAATTTGAGGTTTAAAAAAAATGATTAAGATAAGGCTCTCAATCTAATTCCCCCCAGAGTCATATAATAATATAGAACTTAAAATGTATATATATAGATATAGGGGGGTCGAAGAAAATTTTACCCGACCCGATTTTTCCCGTGATTCGTCATGAGGCGAATCCGACCCGTCCCGTTTACACCGGACGGGTCGAGTCGTCCTGATCAGCCCCAGAACAGGGTGAATACGGGGCGACCACGTATTCGCCTTCACGCAGAGCGAAGTTGGGCTGGCCGTTTCGACCCGCCCCGATAGCTATCCTAGTCTTTAGTCTTTCAATCTATTTTTAAATTCCTAAGAGAATATATCTTATTAAAAAAAATGATGCACCCAACTATTGTTAATTAATCCAATTAAATTAAATTAAATTGGATTTGGATGAATTAATAATTTTGTTAAATTAAATAAAATAGACTGCCAGACATCCGCACAAAAGCCCCGAACCGGAGCACGAGAAAAGGCAACAGCACAACACAGAAAATTTCGCAACAGAGACAGAGAGAGAGGAGGGAAATTTCCGTCGTTAATTTTCTCTCTCCTAGGGTTTCCAATCGATGGAGGATCAATCTGGCCGCTGCCTCGATCTCACCAGCTTCCAGCTCCACGATCTCGGCGACATCGAGATCCCCGACAGCCTGATCGAGTTGGATCTAACGGCCAATAGGCTCTCGAGGTTGGATCCTCGGATCGGCCTCCTCTCGCAGCTCAAGAAGCTGTCGCTGCGGCAGAATCTCTTCGATGACCAAGGGGTTGAAGCGATCTCTACGTGGCACGCGATTTCTGGATTACATGTACGTTTACGTTTTGAATTCTTTTTGAAATTTGCTGCCTTTTGATGTTAATTAGATTTTGTTTCAAGTGCCTCTTTGAACTGTCGCTTCTGATACAGTTACTTTGTGATAATCAGGTTTTGTTTTCCTTTTCTTAAGACAACAATTTCCTTGTTATGTAGAAAAATGTTAAATAAAACATGTTATTTGTGTGCATTGATGTGCCAATAATTAGTCTGAATGTTGGTTTGTCATGGAACCATGACTTGTGAATTATTGGATCTTCAACTTCAAATTCATTGCAATTACATTGCTCAATTTTGAAACACAATATTTCGAAATTTGCTGCCTTTTTATGTTAATTAGGGTTTAGGATATGCTCAATATGTCTATTGTGAATAATTTTTCTTTATATTTTTTCACAGCTATTGTCATATTATGTTGAACTTCATTGGGCATTAATGGTGTTAGTATTGATGTTCTAATAATTATAATTGTGATGTGTAGTTCTGAATCGGTTTGAATGCTGGTTATTGATTACTCCACTGCTAAACTTAACTTTAATAGATCATATAAAATAGGAACACCAAACCGTGGTTATGATATTAGAACAGTTATCCTAGTAATACCATTATTTGGAATTCATATTGAAGTGAAACTGTTTCTAGTTTCTAGCATAATAGCTGCATAATTTCATCTTCCTATGGTACTTATGTGAACTGAGGAAATGTCTGGTTGGAAAGGATTGCAGTTCATTTATGAGATATTGGAAATTAAGTGTTTTTGCCTTTTGGGGCAGAGAAGTTACACAGCTAGATATCCAACTTTTCGATGTATGCTTGTAAGTTGTGGAAAGTGAGCAACTATCCACAGTACACTATGCCATTAATTGCTAAAAAGCATATGATCAAATATAACAATTTAATATGTTGGCATGAGATCAAGTTGTAGCAACTTCTAGCCTGGCTGACTATTACATATATGGCTGACCTTGATGTGGTCTGTTTATTAAATGGATCAAGTGGGCTAACTCCAATTCACCCATATACATGTAATTCAAACGAACCTGCGTGATCCATTTATCACAAGGGCCGGGTTCCAAACAATGGTCAATTTTCATAATCGAGTAATCGGATTCGGTTTTTTATATGATTAATTTTATAAATTTTAGTTTTTTTCTTCGAAAATATCTCAAAGAATCTATTTTGGAGGATTTAGATATAAAAATTACCAAGAGAGCTTATGCATAAAGAGTGTCGTTTTTGCACTTGCAACAATTCAT
Source organism: Agave tequilana (assembly GCA_038442645.1). Lineage (NCBI taxonomy): Eukaryota > Viridiplantae > Streptophyta > Magnoliopsida > Asparagales > Asparagaceae > Agave > Agave tequilana. The sequence continues at coordinate 124,782 of JAVJIF010033252.1, read as the reverse complement.
ATTTGGATTGGGAACACATACATCTCTTTGTAATAAAGAGATAAATTTGTGGCCTGCAATGCAATTTTATTTTACTCAAATCCATTTTGTATTTTTTGTTTGCCTCTCTCATCTAATATAGAGAGATAGGCAACATCCGCATGCGAGAAGCCTCGCTTCCAGCCATATCATTCGGTTGACTCTAGCATTTGAGGCTTCTCGAATTATATATGTAGGTTAATATGTATTTATGTGTGCATGTATGTATGAATAAGTTTTCTGGATTTTACATGCAACGGAGAATATGGTTAGATCTTGGGAAATCAGAGCCGATGCTCTGACACCATTTTGCAACGTGATGAGAAGTTGAGGAAGAGAGGAGGAGAGACAAAGTAAACAATATTTAGGTGGTTCTGCTATTCACAGCCGACATCCATGCGAATGTGGTTGGTACAATGTTACTGTTATGTTTAATCCGAAGAATAAGTGAGATTTATATATGATCTAGAGGAGAAAAGAAGGGAAGAAGAGAGTGAAAAGGTGTGTAAACAAAGAAAGAAAATCCCGAATTACATGATTTTTTCGTAAAATGTTCCATCAAGTATTTCTTCCAAATTTGAGCTGCTACAGATATGCCTTGTTGCTGCTAAAATATCTAAGACCAATTATGCTATGCTTTGTGCCAGAATAGTTGTGATTGATTGCCAAACATAGCTCCACATTTGAATTTGTCAACAGTAGAATACTATAAATTCTAACGCAGTATGCATTATACGTAAATGCTTAAATTTTATTCTTCAAGTGTACTTGGATATTTTTGCAAAAAATTATTTTGAGGGGTTTGCATACATATATTCTTGTAGATTATGCAGACAAAAATGTTGGAAAAGTTGCATTCAAATGCATAAGATGTGCGCTTGGTTTTTTTTTTGTTTCCTCTAAAGAAAATGTAGCAATCGTATAATAAAGTAGAATAGTTGACTAACCTTTAACATATGGAATACAAAGCGAAATGCTTTTAAATGGATGGTCAACTAAAATGAAACAATTAAATTGAAAATTTTAGTTGAGGACATACCTTAACAACACGTACATACAAGAACAACAACTAAGCCATTTGTCCCATGTATTTGGGGTAGGCTACATGAACCAAAAGAGAATTACGCCGGATCGGGCACATGGATCAGCTTTCTACACTCATTCCTATCGAGCAATATGCCTTCGTTAAGACCTTTAGCCTCTATATCTTGTCGTATCACCTCCATCCATATTTTCTTCGGTCTCTCCTGCGCTCTTTTAAGTTGCTCTAATTTGATACACTTTACTCGCCGGACTGGCGCATCTGTAGGTCTAAATCACACATGACCAAACCATCGTAGGTATTTTTCTCTCTTCTCTTTTGTAGGGGTTACGCCTATCTTAGTATGAATATCCTCATTTCACACCTCATCTCTCCTCATGTTACCACACATCCAACGAAGCAGACAATCTGTACTACACTCATCTTCTGGCATGATATCTCTTTATAGCCCCATATTCTGTGCCATATAACAAAGTTGGCTTAATAGCAGTCCGATAAAACTTTTCCTTCAGCCATAACGGAATGTTACAGTCACATAAAACTCCTATTGCGCTTCTCCATTTCAACCAGCCGTCTTGGATCCTATTGTTGACATTACTATTGATCTCTTTATTCTTTTGAATAATAGAACCCAAGTATTTAAAATGACTGCTCATCAGTATTCCTTGTCCGTCTAGTGTCACAATATTATAATTTTGGATTCTCTGGTTACTGAATTTGTACTTCATATACTATGTTTTGGCCCAACTTAATCTAAAACCTCGAGATTCAAGAGTTTGCCTCCGTAGTTCTAATTTGGTATTTACCCCAGCTCTCATCTCATCGACTAGGATAATATCATCAACAAATAGCATACACCATGGTATCTCATCCTGAATAGTTTTAGTAAGCTCATCCATCACTATGACAAATAAGAATGGACTCAATGCGGATCGTTGATGCACTCCAATTATGACAGAAAAATCACTTGTTATGCCTCTACAAGTTTTGACATTTGCCACTACTCCATCGTACATGTCCTTGATTTTGTCAATATATTTGATGGGAACTCCCTTCTTCATCAATGTCCACAATAATATCTTTTTTGGCACCTTATCATAAGCTTTTTCTAAATCAATAAAGACAATATGCAAATTTCTCCTCCTCTCTCGAAAATCACTCTATAAGTTGACGAAACAAATGAATAGCCTCTATCGTCGATCGCCCAGGTATGAACCCAAACTGGTTATCTGGTATTTTAACATTCTGTCTTAACTTGTGTTCAATTACCTTTTTTCAAAGTTTCATGGCGTGATACATGAGTGTTATTCCACGGTAGTTTGAATAACTCTGGATATCACCCTTGTTCTAATAGAGAGGTACTAGGGTGCTCTTCCTTCACTCATTTGGCATCTTTTTAGTTAGTTAGATCTTGTTAAAGAGGTTTGTCGGCCATCTCACGCCTATCTCTCCTAAGTATCTTCATACCTCAATAGGAATTTCATCCGGGCCAACAGCTTTCCTTAACTTCATTTTTTTCAAGGCCTCTTTAACTCCAGATTTACTAATTTTGCGCGCATAATTATGGTTCATATCCTAGCACTGAATGGTAAGGTCACTCAAATCTTGAATAGAACTACCATTGAACAATCTGTCAAAATACTTTCTCTACCTTTCTTTGATTTCTTCATCTCGAACTAAAACATTCTAATCTTCATCTTTGACACACCTCACAATACATAAGTCTCTAATCTTTCTCTCTCTTATTCAAGCAATTTTATATATATTATTTTCAACCTCTTTGGTGTCCAACTTCTCATACACTTTTTTGTACACTTTAGCTCCTTAACAACTTGAACATGTGGCTGAAAATGTTATACTACATTCTGATACAGAATATATTTTGGGCACATATGATGCACATGAGTTGAATTTAAGTGTTAGATATATTACATGGGAGCCATTAAAATTTAATTTATAATGCATTTTGTCTTGGAAAACATTAGTATCATTTAGAAAATGTTTTGCTGTAAAAGATTGCCCATACAACTCCATACACTCCTTAGTTCTGTCAAAATAAATAGGCAATTTACCACAAGGTCCACTAAATGTTAGAATGATATATGGGAAACAAAGTGGGGAAGAATAAATAGCTGGTGGGCCCATGCTTTAGATTAAGTAAGAGTGAAAAAGAGAGAACAGAAAATTTTTGCGGCAATTTCCAGCGAGCCCACACACACACACACACAACTTTGGCGTTATATATAGAGGTCTAAACTCCATGAAAAATGTTCCATTGGGTTATGTCGGGTCGCGGGTTATTAAGTCAATGGGTTTGAGAGGGACCCGTTTTGTACGTTGTAAAAGGCCCAGGTGGGGTCAATTCATTTTTGATATGTATCTCATTGAGGCTAACCTGAACCCGTGAAATTTGTTTGGCTTCACCCAGGTCCTAGGTTAGGTTAATATTGCCACTTGTACACAAGACCAGAGTGCTATGCCGAAGAAATTAAAGACAGAATTTGGGAATTTAAAATGTTTTAAACAGCAAATTTCTTTATTCTTTGCCTGCATCATCATCTTTATTATCCAAGTATTTTTTTCCGTCAGAATGAAGTTGGGTATCAAGATGTGGTCGGCTATGAATCACAAGGTTCCACTTTGATTCCCCCTGCTTTGGGGTGTAAGGCTCCATTGAAAGATAAACCAAAATTTACAGCCAACTTTCAATTGGACAAAACCCTCTAAGTTGGTGCCCTAAACCTTGGCTTGCAAGACTTAGCTGCCACACATTCTATGAAAAACAGATAGCCTGTAGCATGCAAATTCGACACTAGGGACCAGGGAGATGAATCTACTCGCTTTTTTGTTGTGTAGTCCAGGCCATACTGGGTGAATCATTACCTATCTGGTTCATCAAAAGTACTGCAAGATTAGCTTCAATTTTATTTTTCAACATAATATATTTTCTGCTATGGCTGTTTTTACATGGAATTTTTTGCAGGAGCTAGTACTGAGGGACAACAAGCTCACTAAAATTCCTGATGTTAGCATTTTCAAAAGCCTTTTGGTCTTTGATGTGTCTTTCAATGAGATACCTTCATTGAGGGGTGCGTCCAAGGTTTCAGCTACACTCCTTGAGCTTTATGTTTCAAAAAACGAGGTGACCAAGATAGAAGAACTTGAACACTTGCAATCACTGCAGATACTTGAACTCGGCTCAAACAGATTGAGGGTGAGGCTCTAATCTAATTTGAGCCAGTTTTTGGACAACCTGTTGATTCAATACTCTTAGGAACTTAGTGTATCATCACATACCTATTCTTGCCCTTACTTTTTCAGATAAATCTGGTATTTTTGGCCATAACAACTAAATCCTCATCCTGATCCTTATCCAAACCTTTTCCCATCAAATTTGGGTTTGGCACTGGAACATGACTCGATAGTCAACTCCATGTAAGACTTGGTTGAGCTTCTGAAATCAAACATCTATTTTGGTGTTAAATCCTGGCCAAGACAATTATGAGCAAGATACTTCCTTACCATAAAACCTTGATCTGTTGGCCCATAGTTAGACCTACCATTGTTGGTCATCATGCAAGGAAGGAGCAAACCTCTGATTTAAACTAGAATGTGAAAGAGTGTAGAGAAGTGGTAAGATGGTAAGATGTGCTATTGGCGATAGCATTTTGTCTTTGAAGCATAGATGGCGAAATAACTAAATATCATAAACATTCCAATTAGCCTTCTTCTGGGGAAAAAAATTGCTCCTTTTCAGTTTTACTGAATTGTCTAAGTTCAAATTTCAGGTCATGGAGAACTTGCAGACCTTAACAAATCTACAAGAATTGTGGTGGGAAGGAACCGCATTAGGGCTGTGAACTTGTGTGGTCTGACCTGTATCAGAAAACTAAGTTTGCAGAGCAACCGTTTGACTTCGATGGCCGGATTACAAGTAAAGATTTTCTTGTTACTGCTGATGTTTGTTAATTTGAAGGCATAATTATATCATACTTCTTTCTTTGTAGGAGTGTGTTGCACTAGAAGAACTGTATCTTAGCCATAATGGTATTGCTCAGATGGAAGGTTTATCCACCTTAGCAAATCTTCGTGTGTTGGACATTTCTTCTAATAAACTTACTTCCATTAATGATATTGAGAACTTAACGAGGTTTGAAATTTTCAATGGGTTTTGATTCTGTTAAGCCACACAATTTTTCTTTTTTATGAATCCATCTTACATTATACCATGCAGACTGGAAGACTTATGGCTCAATGACAACCAAATAGCGTCTCTAGAGGGCATTGATCTTGCTTTATCTGGTTCCAGGGAGAAACTTACAACCATATATCTTGAGCGAAATCCATGTGTATGGTTTTCTTTACTTGTCTGATTAAGTTCGCCCAGTCTCATTGGTTTTTCTTTAAACTATGTTCACACCTGGAAAATCTTCTTGCATTTTGCCCTTTTCTTCTTCCTTCTATTGTTATGTTTAAACTCATTATCCGTTGGGCTATATTGAAGATATTATTTTGTCACAAGCAGCTATGAAAATATAAGTAAACTACAGAGTTTGCCATTCTCTAGGCATGTAGACCGAAAAATTCTCATTTAAGTCTCAAATTCATTATGATAAATTTATTTATTTATTATTTTGACCAAGTCCAACAGCTAGTTGTGTTGACTTGATCAACTAGCCATTATTATAGAGAGTTAGTGCTCCTTATGGCTAGTTATACACTTTTGTTATAATTTTATTATGGTGATTATTATAAGATCTTATACACTTTTGTTATAATTTTATTATGGTTATTATTATAGATCTAACTATTTATATACCCAAGATCATATAAAAAAGAGTAGTGTAAAGAAAATATTTTCTCCTCTACTACCTATTTATAATTTTATTTCACTTCATTTTCTTGTTTATGCATGTTTATTTAGCAGCGTGACCCTTCACTTGGTGGTCACGTACGCAAGAGATGTCTGTAGATAGAGGTTTGAACCACTAAAGGACATTGTCGGCCTTGCATGGCAGCCAAGCAGACGTGCATGAACTCTAGGATGATGAACTTCGAGCCATAAACTATCTATCTAGATGTAAAGTGGAGAAGAAACTTGATATAAAGTTGAGAAGGAGAATTTGAGATGGAGAAAGAATGGAAGAGACATTTGAAGAATGAGTTAAGCAAAAGTTGTTTGTGTCCTTTCCCTGTTTTCTCCCTGGTTCCCGTAATAATAACTAATGAAATTAGTGTTTGTTAATTCCTCTGCATGTAAAGAGTCCGTTATAACACTCGAGTAAACCAAGATATGAGTGGAAAAACAATGGAGTGAAGAAAGGTATGATTAGTATCAGACACGAACATATCTTTAATAAGTCCAAATTTGGACTAAAACAAAATAATATTTATACAAGTCCACATTGAAATTTATTTTAATTTTTAATATTAGTCTGACTTGTAGGTAGCAAGAAGAATTCATCTTCCACTGCTGAAAGCACCCAAGTATAGAGAGTTCAATACATAGAAAAGGAAGTTAACATAGTTCAATCCAACTGTGAAACATGATCCTTAATATTTCTACAATGTTGATTTCCAATCCGAATTGAATTTAATAAAGCAAGTAATTGTTATTTTGATAGGACTGAAATTTTTTATATAATTTGTAATCTTATATTCAATTTTTCTCAAAGAATGAGGATTTTTTTCTAACATATTTTAAGCTCATTCCAAGACAGAATAAAGATTTATAACATTGTTCCATAATGGTATTCTTGGCTCTTGCTGAGTTTTGCATTGTTAAGTACTCTGATGAAACCTAATTTATGTTTTTAGATCAATTTGTTCCCCTATGGTTAATATGGATCTTTAGTTGATATGGTGTTGCAATTCCCTGCAGTACAATCCTTGTAAATTGTAGTCTTGCATTTCCAATTTTGGATGTCTGATTCTTCGGTCTGAGCTTAATATATGTGACTTTGGCATTCTAAGTTTCTAGCCTCCTTGTAGTTTTCTTGATCTGGGATTTACCACTCATTGAGGGTTGACCACAGTTGTAGTGCTCTGATAATTTTTCTAACAACATCCTTGACTTATATTTATGTTATTATTCGATAATCGATCTCATTTTATTAGAAAGTGGCTCGGATTATGCTTTTGATGGATCGCAAGTGCCATCCTAACTAATAATGACTTTCGTGTGAGCTGCAGGAATAGATTCACAATGCCATAGATTCACTTCCACAATATTTGTAGAATACAAACACATTTATAGGTCATACTTGGACTGTCTATGTAGTAGGGATTTCATGATAACTTATCGTATCCTTGTCTGGGATACACTGTAATTGCTTACATTTCTATGAAAAAGAATATTTCTTTTCTTCACTACTCTTTATTTCGTTCTTGGGGGGTAGTCATGATTATTTTTATAATGTTTTTTACTTTATTTCTCTCCTTTTTGTTTTATGTATTCTTTTTTATTTTCTTTATTAGAAGAGCTCGAATTTGTTTCATATCAGTTTCACTTAAAATTTGCACCAAATTTTAACTGTCATGTCAATTAGACAATGCAACAATAGTCTTGTTCCGTCTTGTTTAGTGGCATTTGCTTCGAGATACTCGAAGCAATAGTATAACTACTTCATTATTCAGCTGATTCATCTTACCTTTTTTCTAAAATTGAATTGTCCAACTCATTTTGTTGCAACCAGTATTGTTGCTTTCTGTTTGGTCCTCCCATCAGGTGGTTTCTTATTCACTCATGTTCACAAAGGGGCCTCGTTGAGTTTCATATAATATCCTTTTGGTTCATTTGTACCCTTTGGGCGGCTCACGCTCACAACTTTAGCACAAACCTAATAAATATGGGTGCCTTCGGGTATCTGTTGTACCATTGGAGTGGTTTACACATAATGAATTTTGGATGTTCACTCATTTTTTTGGCAAACCAGATGCTTTTCTTCTATTATTTAGGCGTAAAATGTTGAGCACTGATTTAAGGTTGTGTTCTCATCCTAGGTACTGCATGCCCGCTAATTGTCGTTTCCCTTTTGCAGGCACGGTCCCCAAATTATTCTGCTACGTTGAAGCAGATCTTTCCAAATCTCCAGCAAATTGACTCGGATATACTTATGTGAGGGATTGGATTATCTTTTGATCCAGTAAAAGTAGAGTTTATAGACAACTTTGATGCATATGTCTGGCGCAAATCATTTCGTTCCTGAAAGTTGGCTGTGCTGCAAATTCCATGTCACACAGATGACAAGAGTTCAACTTGTCCACTTTTGTTCCCCCCTTTCAGTAAAGCTGTATTATAATAATTTAGCAGGTGGTAATTATAACTTGATTCACCACCAGTTTTAAGCTTAGAACTTCTGATTCGCTTCTTATACATGTATGTATAAATTACAACACATCTGATTATCTTGCAAACAGAAATCTCTGAGGCAGTAGATCGGCTTGTTTAATTCGCGTTTAGTTCGTAAAATTCTCATGTTTTGTATGGATGAATTCCCTTCTCCAATTTCTGTGTAATAGAGTTATGTTTTCCTGTAACCCAAAACTATGGAAGTATTTTTTTTTTTTTTTGCCTTCATTATAACTGTAATATCCGAGCAGCAAGCAAGCCACTAACAGCTCTGTTCCTTCGTTCGTAACTGTAACTAACAACTAGCCTCACGTTCTCCGTTCTCTTGATTGGAAAAACTAACTGAACCCATCCTTTCTCCTTCGCTCGATGATAACACAGCCTGTGTCAACTTATTGTAATCTGAGACCAGTTTGCTTCCTCTCTTCAATTCTGTTGCTGGAGCTTTCCTCATCACTCCCCCATCCTCCAATTTCTTCACCCTGCTCTCAGTTCTCCTTTCCAACAGTAGGAAATTCATAAGAGGAGTGGGGATGGCTTCTTCGTTGAGTCCCTGCCTGTGTCTTCTCCTTGTTGCTACAGCGAGCATCGTTGTCGGAGCTGTGAACGAGTACAAGGTTGGCGACAGTGATGGTTGGCGAGCGCCCACAGAGAACGATCCTGGCTTTTTCGAGACGTGGGCGAGCAAGATCCAGTTCCTTGTTGGTGATTCAATCTGTCAGTATCGATGCCCTACTTCTCTAAACCTCTCTCATAACATTCATTTATTTGGACATTAGCGTTGTATTAATTTTCCTTTTCGATCAGTATTTGAGTACAAGAACGACTCAGTGGTGAAGGTGAGCAAGAGAGGCTATTACCACTGCAATGAAACCAAGCAAGGTTCAACATTCAGGGAGGGGAGCACTGTGTTTCTTCTTGACAAGCCAGGGTTCTACTACTTCGTGAGTGGTGATCTCGAGCACTGCAGGAAGGGTCAGAGGCTGATGGTCGAGGTCGTGGGCGTGCCGCTGGTTCCGTCACCGTCTCCGCTTCCAAGCGCGGCGGTTTCATCCACCATTTCATCTCTTTTAACTGCCTTCGCCATTGGGACATGGTGTCTCTCACTAGTCTTCATCCATTTCTCCAGACTGTTCTGATTATATCATCTTCGTTTGGATTGCTGATAACCTTTTTTCAAGATTTGTTTGTGCTTTTAGCTGGGTAATTTTCATCCTATGTGTTAGAAATATGTATTATTGACATGACAATCATCTTTTAATCATTTTTTCATAGTTTGTGACGAGGCACACAAGCTTTATTTATGTTGCAGGAGAAAATTTAGTACACTGTAGTCTGATACAAGTGAGATTTGGATCATTGAACTCGCTAAGAAGCAATTGAAACACAATGCACCATTAGAGATCTAGCAATAACATAATTATTTTTTTTTAATTTCATTTTATTTCCTGCATGAATATAGTTAGTTATCTTGCACAAGACCCCCACCCCCTCTCCTCCTCTTCTTCCTCCCCAACACTAACATAAGCAGCCAGGTTGACATAGCTCTCCACCTCCCTCTTCTCCCTCCACCTCGCCCTGCACACAACACAGCTCGCCGCCCGCCGCCCCCGGCTCCTCTTCCACCTCCCAAAACACTCCCCATGAAGCGAATTCCCGCACGTCGAGCACGTGACCACCACCACCCCCTCCTCCTCCCCTCCTCCCTCCACCATCTCCTCCAAACACACCGGGCACACCCCTCCCCCCTCCCCCCTCCTCCTCCTCTCCGCACCCTCCACAGCATTCCCACTGAACACCTGGTGAAATCTCTCCACCGCCCGCGCGCCCGCCATGACGCCGGGCGCGGTGGGGGAGGACAGTACTCGTGTGAGCTGGCACGGGGGGAGAGTGCGGCGGTAGAGGCAGGGCTCGCCGAAGGGGAGGCCGAGCACGCGGAGGAGCACGAAGAGGATGTGCTTGCAGGGTGCCACGCGGTCGGGGCACGTGCAGGCCGGGGAGTGGGAGACGGTGACGGTGTAGACGTTGCCGGTGGCACCGAGGATATAGAAGCGGGGGTCGGAGCGGTGGAGGAGGGCGAGGCGGTGGCTCAGCGCGCGGATGATCCGGTCAGTGATGCGCTGGGTCGGGTCGTAGGGGGGTGGAGAGTTTGAGCCCACGGACTCCATTGGTGTGGATTGGAAGATGACGAGGTTGAGGTTGAGGTTGTGTTTGTTGTTTGTTTTGTAGAGGAATGAGTGGGGGCACGGTATGTGTATACCTTGAGTGATGCAGAGGAATTGATAAAGAATGGCGGAGAGATGAGGGAATGCAAAGGCCGGAGGCCAAGTAAACTTTAGCTTGTAGTCTTGGGTAAAGATACAAAATCTCTGACATAGGTTTGATCAAATCCTCATTGTACTACAAATATTGTACTCTCATTAGTAAGTAGTAGGTTAGATATACATGTAGATCAATTCTTGTGATTCATAGAAAAAGATCTGAAACAAAGGAAGATTTAAACTTTGATTTATTATGTTATACGAACACAGTTACGTAAAATAGACACGACACCACACGGACACAAGATAAATTTTTAAAAATAACACACTAAATGTGTGTCTGATGCACTTGTCTAACACGTATCTGATACGCCAGCTTGATGATAAAAATATCTGTACTACGTAGAAGTGGGGTGCACTTCAGAATGGAGATGAGAGTGGTTCTTTTATTTTGTGTGGATGGGTAGAGAAATGATCTTCAGAATTTACAGCGGAGATTTCCCACGACTCTTTGACCTGAGCAAGCTCATGAACATGGTCTGTTTTATGAACCAGTGCCTTTTCATCCAACCCTTTTGCTGAGATGACTGATTTCATGTCCTGCAAATTTAAACCAAACATCAACTCAATCCAAATTCACAGCAAAAATCAAGTAACTGAATCCAAATTGCTGAGGGATTGAACTTCACATGCCTGGGTGAAAATATTTGTGGTCTCCACTGGCGCCTTGTTTGGGTTATGGCCATTGCTTCCTCCTGCAAAATTAAACTGAACATCAAACTACGAAGCACTAAGCATCAAATTTCAAAGTATTCTCCATCAAATTCATGTACCCAAGCATTGTGTAGTTCCATTGCTTCCTCCTGCAAAATTAAACTGAACATCAAACTACGAAGCACTAATCATCAAATTTCAAAGTATTCGCCATCAAATTCATGTACCCGAGCATTGTGTAGTTCCTCATGGTTGAGGGTTCTTGGCTCCATTTCAAGCAAGCAGACGCAGCGATCCATAGCTCCCCTGTGTGAAGTAAACGAAAATCACAAGCAGCAATTTATACATCTGGACAATGTGATCACGGGCCACAATTGACCTTTATTCCCATAACCTGAAGTAAGAGATAAGAGATTGAGAAGCTTGTGTTTGTTCATGGGTCGCTGATTCACTGCCTCTAGTTTCAATCCCGTGCTCTCTCTCATGTTGACAGCTAAAAAATCTGACTGACTTTATTGGCCATGGAGATGGAGAAAGCGATGTGCTTTGCTGCACCTATTTTTTTGGAATAGATAATGTAGATGTATCCAGTAGTAGCAGTAGCGTAGCCAGAACTTTAAATCTGGAGATTTTTTTTTTTTTTTTGTTTTTGCTCCAATTCAAATGCTAACGACATGCAAATCGCAATTAGAACCATGAGTATTTTATCATTAATCCTAGAAATCCAATTATATATCTCAAGAAACTAATGATAACAATTAAGGATAAAATATAATTTAAAGATTGGGCAATAAGAATGGCTGAGAATTGGTGATCAGAGCTCGTTGGTACCAGCTCATTAGTGTTTCGTATAGGCTTGTCTTGCCTCAAATTTGAGATCACCTCATAAAAGGCCCAATAAATTGATATGAGCGTGGCTTTTTTTTTTTCAATTTTGAATTTCTTTTTTATTTATAGTCTAATATTTCTATCTGATTACAACTCTAATACAATATATTTCTTCTTTTAAAAAAGAAAAAAGAAAATTACCTTGTTTAATTCCTAGATAGAAAATTCTTGTTGCTCATGTTTATATGGAAATTTCTTATAGCTTAGAACATAGTTTATTGTACCTTTGAGATATTTTAACTAGCATACCGCTGTTGGATGGAAAACCGAGCGGCGGCGATGAGAGAGGCGACGATTGTGACGAGAGAGAGGAGGATGAGGCAACCGGAGAGAGAGGAGTGGTTGGAAGGAGAGAGGAGGAGGAGGAAGAAGAAAAAAGGATACTCCCTCTCTCTATCTCTCTTGCGTGGATGAAGACAGATAGAGAGGTGGATGTACGGACAGGCAACTTTTGTGAAGGAGTCACGAGAGAAAACCTTACACACAATTTTATATCATTCGCGAAAGATTTGAGGCTGAATCCTTCCCACTCAAATACAACTCACTTCGTTGAAGTTGATCTATATTATTTCAAGTGGGTATAAACTAAAAATAAAGTGTTTTGAATACTTTTTACCCATGCATCAAGTAGGGGCAAAACGGACAGCCGAAATTGTAAGTTGCTTAGTTTAACAGTGTAGAATATTTGAAATTTAACAAAAAATGGTATGTGAGGGGTTTTAACTATTTAGATCATGATGAAATGGTCGGATCAAGAATTTATGTGTCTAAAGACGTGATCTAAGCAATATGTTATTTTTGGCCGTCCATTTTGCGCCTACTTGATGGATGGACGAAAAGCATTCAAAATATATAATTTTTTTATTTTTAATTACTTAAAATAATAGATCAACATCAACAAAATGGATCTTACATTCGGATGTCATAGGGTTGTATTTGAGAGGGAAAGATTCAGCCTCGAATCCTTTAGGAATGACACAAGTCTGTTTATCTCTCCATATATATGAGAAAAGTGTTCATAGTAGGTCTTCTCAAATTACAATATAAGAAGGCGGCTTAAAACTCCAACATGCTGATTTTTTTTCAATCTGACTAAACATTATCATCTTCATGTTTTAAGATGTACACATTTAAAAAAAACGTGATTTGAAGTTTATTTACTCTATTTTCTTTGGGGTCAAACATTAACGGCTTTTTACCAGTAAAACAAAATAGAACGATTAGGTCAATGAGTAAACGAACTCTAAATCACTTGATTTTTTTATATGTGTACATCGTAGAACATGAAGATGATAATGTGCAGTCGGATCGTGAAAAAAAATCAAGATTTTGGAGTTCTAAGTCGCCTCCTTGGAGAACAATTTAAGGAGACCTACTAGGAACACTTAATCATATATAGGCACACATATATAATATTCTGGAAGGATTGGAGGCTGAATTATTCCCAATCAAATACAACCATACGACATCCGAATGCAAGATCTACTCTGTTGAAGTTGATCTACATTATTTCAAGTAACTAAAAATAAAAAATCATATATTTTGAATACTTTTTGCCCTTCAATCAAGTAGGCACAAAATCGACAGTTGAAATATGAATTGATTAGTGTAACAGTGTAGAATATTTAAAATCTAACAAAAAATTGATGTGTGAGGGTTTTTAAGTGTTTATGTCATGATGAGATGGAGGGATCAAAAATTTGTATGTCTAGAGATGTAGGTCTAAGAAATATGTTATTTTCGGACGTCTAATTTGCACCTACTTGGTGGATGGACAAAAAGTATTCAAAATACGTGATTTTTGATTTTTAGTTACTTGAAATAATGTAGATCAATTTCAACAAAGTAGATCTTGCATTTGGATGTCGTAGGGTGTATTTGAATGGGAAGAATTTGACCTCGAATCCTTCCGAAATAACACAAGTGTGTGTATATATACATCCCATTCAAATTCAACCCTCCGACATTAGAATACAAGATCCACTCCATTGAAGTTGATCTATATTATTTCAAGTATCTATAAACCAAAAATCAAGTGTTTTGAATACTTTTTACCCATCCATCAAGTGGCGCAAAATGGACGGCTGAAAGTAGTGAGTTAGTTAGGTCTTTGTCTTTAGACATACAAATTCTCGATCCGGCCATTCATTATGATCTAAACATTTAAAAACCCCTACAAACTAATTTTTATTAGGTTTCAATGTTCTACACTGTTAAACTAACCAACTCACTATTTAGGCTGTCCGTTTTTTCCTATTTGATTTATGGACAAAAAGTATTCAAGACACTTGATTTTTGGTTTATAAATACTTTAAATAATACAAATCAACTTCAACAGAATGGATCTTGTATTCAAATATCGTAGGATTATATTTGAGTGGGAAGGATTCGGGCTCGAATCCTTCCGGAATGACGCAAGTCTATTTCTCGAGAGAGATAAACTTGTGTCCTTCCAAAAGGATTCAAGCCTGAATCCTTCCCACTCAAATACCAACATACGATATTAGAATACAAGATCCACTCCGTTGAAGTTGATTTATATTATTTCAAGTATGTATAAAACCGAAAATCAAGTATTTTAAATACTTCTTGTCCATGCATCAAGTGGCGCAAAATGGACAACCTAAAACAGTGAGTTGGTTAGATTTGTCTTTAAAGATACAAATTCTCGATACGGCCATTTGATCATGATCAAATCATTTTAAAATTATTACAAACCAATTTTTATTAGGTTTTAAATGTTATACACCGTTAAACTAACCAACTCACTATTTAGGCTGTCCGTTTTTCTTCACTTGATGAATGGCAAAAAGTATTTAAAATACTTGATTTTTTCTTTATGGATACTTGAAATAATATAGATCAACTTCAACGGAATGAATTTTATATTCAAATGTCGTGAGGTTGTATTTGAGTAGGAAGGATTCGGGCTCGAATCCTTTCGGAATGACATAAGTCTATCTCTCTCTGTCTCTGTCTCTCTCTACACACACACACGTGTATACACATATACATATACATATATGTGTATATACACATGCACATA
The DNA here is from genome assembly GCA_038442645.1 of Agave tequilana. Lineage (NCBI taxonomy): Eukaryota > Viridiplantae > Streptophyta > Magnoliopsida > Asparagales > Asparagaceae > Agave > Agave tequilana. The sequence goes on along the minus strand of JAVJIF010033252.1, from coordinate 109,462 downwards.
TAGGTATATGTGTATGTGTATATGCACATGAACATATAGGTACATGTGTATACACATATGTGTACACACACATGTATATGTATGTGTGTGTATATATATGTATGTATTTTTGTATGCATGTATGTACACTTGTATCATTCCGGAAGGATACGATGCCTAATTCTTTCTACTAAAAAACAGCCCTATGGCATCCAAATGCAAGACCCATTCTATTGCGGGGGTGCTAGATTACAAACACATGTTTGACTGGTGGTTTAATTACAAAAATACAAAAGACTAAAATACTCCCATTTTAACTTTTAGTCGTGACCACGACAGGAACTGAAAATGCTCCGCAATTGTGCCTGTCAATTTGTGAGAACTGCGACTGCAATTGTGACTTTGTAAAAATTTTGTAAGAATGACAACATAAACTTTATGAGAACCGCAACTTTGTGAAAACTTCGACTGCAATTTCAAGACCGAGTCGCAACTCTCATATAAATGACTGCGATCATGAGTCACAATCCTCACATAAAAGACCTTATTTTCATATTCAATTTTTTTAGAGCATTTACGAGGATTGCGACATGGTCACAGTCTTCATGACCATGATTGCAATTCTCATCATCGCAGTCCTTATAATGAGGAGTACGATCATCTCTTCTTTCATTGTGTAGCTCTCTTCAAAAAATCTGGCTCCTCTAAAATCGAAATCAGTCACAGTCATTGAGTCACATTCCTCACATAAAAGGATTGCGACTATTTCAGCATCATCGTTATCTAGCAGAAACCAAATTAAAAACTCAAATCTTAGATCTCAAAAAATATCACAAAAACGAACATGAAAATGATCAAATCTATTACGTGATGATTGATGAAGAAAATCGGTGAGATCCGTGGAGATGACGAAGAGAATGGATGAAAAAAAGTCAAAAAGAGAATTTAATCATTCAGATCTTAAAAAATGGTAAAATTGAAAAAAGAAAAATATGAATTAGTTATACGGTAATGTACAATTTGAAATGGACCAAGTGACTGTAGTGGATTAAGGCTGAGGCGAAAATAAAGTTGCAATTGAGATTTTCTCTAAATTAATTGAAAACAGATATTTTTTTTATTAATATATTCACAGAGAAGTATAGAATTTGAATAATTCAACCAGAATCTTAATCCGATAAATTATTGAGTTTTTAATTTAAATTTAAATTTAAATCCTAAATTCTAAAGTTCAAAAGGATCCTGTCTTTCCGTATTTTGTTAATGAGTTTGGATCTGGATTGTACAAATTTTAAAGGATCCACAAGTGGAGTTTGTAAGATCCGACCCGAATGCGGCTTTTCCCTAAAACCCCAACCCGCTTCGCTTCTCACTTCCAAGTTCCGACCTCTCTCTCTCGCTCGCTCGCTCGCTGCCATGGCCTCTCGTTTCAGTTCAATCTCAAGGCCCGCTGCCTCCTTTATTAAGCACGCAGCCAAGAAACCCAACAGACCCGTTTCCTCAATTCCTCTCTCTTCCTTCCCCAGGCAAGCAAAAATCTCACCATTTTCATTTTATCTCCTTCCCCCCTTTATTTGCAACTGCCCCTTTTCCTCCCCTAAAAAAAAAAAGGACACTTTTTTGCAATTTTCAGGGTCCCCCGCGAACTGGGTTCTCTTCAATCCCTTCTCCCGTTCCACAGCGCGGTGTCTTCTGCTCGTCTGACCTCGAGACTTGGGATCAATTCGGCGAGGAGCTTGAGTTCGCTGTATCTGGGTACGATCTGCAATTCAAACCCTGGAGTCTGATACTGATCTCACTTTTATTTTGGTTGAGTAAGACCCACTGGCTCTTTGCTTCCCAATTTATGTGCTCTCTCTTGTTTTATTCCTGTTTCTTGAATTAGTGGATTGTGAACTTGATGTTGAATACTTTGCATATTGAATGGTTACTTGAACTAGAATAAGGCTATATCCAATTTTTTATTTTTGGTATACGAATGGGGGCGGAGCCCGGATCTTTTATGCAGGGGGGCACAAGCCAAAAATAGTATTCTACTTTTTTATTTTTTTTTAAAGTAACAACTTAAACTGCAATTTGAACAATAAAAATGACTTAAGAGTGGTCACATCTCACAGAGTTATAGCAAATTACTTGGAGAAATTATTGATTGTCCTATGGTAATTATGAGAAACCAAAATCTGATACCATAGCTTCTATTAAACTTGATTGTTGCAATATTTCCTATAAAATTGTACACCGAAAACATATTAATAAATCTAAACTCAAAGATGACTCATTCCGGATTGGAGGAAGAAGCTGAGGACGATGAGATGGATAATGAGATGGAGGGTAATCTGAACATTGAGCCTTTTGATAAAGTGGTAGGAGGGAAAGCTGGCATTTGCGGTCTCACTTTGGTCAGGAGAAGTGGTCGGTTCATAGGGCAAGAATCAATCTCTGTAGTGGACAAAGCTTCTCGAAGATTGGCCTCCAAGGATCAATTAGAGGAGAGCTCTTCTCCTGCTACCGCACAAGGAGGTTGGCATTCTGTTCTTGACACTACATTTGTGCCTTTTGTTTGACTCTTATAGTTATACCTATTTGAAGAATATATCTTCTGAATGTGGCATACTGTTTAACAAAAGCTATAATTCTTTTAATCCTATTGAGCAAATCAGACAGATGGAAAGGGACAAAGCTCTAGGTTAATCAGAGTTTCCTTGAGTGTGCAGTGTACATTAGTTTCCGATGTCAATCCTAACTTGGAATGTACGAGGTTTGTGTGCTGGGAAAAATGATCTGGAGTCAAGGACTTTTGCCTATTGAACAAGTTTGATATAGTTTGTTTCCAAGAAACCAAATTAGATAGTGTTACCCCTAGCATTTTGCGGACTTATTGGGCTTCTTATCTGAAAAGTTGGAGTATACTACCTGCAATAGGCGCAACTCGGGAATGTTAATAGGGTGGCCATGACATAAGTGGAAGAAGTTGAGATTTGGGTTGCATGTGCTCACAGTTTCTTATAGAATGTTGTTGATAAAAATATTCTAGTGATATCCTCAGTTTATAGACCTCTATCTCAGGTGGTTGGAAAGTTTTTTTTTTTTTGGAATTGAGGCAGATTAGCCATGAATATAGAGGTTTGGGTGGTAACATGGGATTTGAATGTCACAAAATCTATTGTAGAAAGAAAAGGGAAGACATGTCATCGGAAAAATTTGGAGGAATGTGCCTAATATCATATCAGAATTAGAGTTAGTTGATAGTCCATTGTTGGGCAAAAAGTTCACTTGGTCAAAAAAAAGGGATTCTCCATCCATGAAAAAGTTGGATATATTTCTTTTCTACAGGATGGAAAAATCAATTTCCATTATCTTTGCAGAAAGGCCTTTCTAGCCAATTGTCTGATCATTGTTCAATCTGTTTGGACTCTGATGGTGATAGTCAGATACATAAGTTGTTTCACTTGGAGAAAGTATGGTTTTAGGCAAAAGGATTTTCAGAATATGTTGCTATGTGGTGGCATGAGGCCCTTGGACCCATAATGGGTGTTGAGGCACTATTTATGCATATTAACCCTTTTACATTAGGATTTCTTGTTAATGGTTGATCAAGCTTGATTGATTCACTCTCTAAAACAAGGAGTTCTGGTCCTAGAGGTATAATATCAACCACTTGGTGCCGATCTGATGCGTCAACTTTGGTTATTCATATTCTTCTGTTTCTTTACGTACTATATTACTTGCTAGACTTCTGATGCTGCTAACTTTGTGTCTAAGCTAAGATTTTGTGGAAAACATATTAAAATATGGTGTACAGAGCACTATTATAGTGTCAGGTGTGCTAAGAAGAGCTCTTTGACAAGTTGATACAACTAGAATTGTTAGAGGAGAGAGACTGTGTGACTGAAAAGAGCAAAAACAAGAAGTTGCATGAATTAAATGAGATACTGCATTAAGAATAATTACTATGGAAACAAAGAACCAAAGCCCATTGACATAAAAGGTGGAACTTGATACTTCCTACTTTTACAAAGCACCAAACAGAAGGAAAATGAATAACACTATTGCTTTGTTACAAGTGTATGATACTGAAGTTTTAGTCGAGAAGGGATTGTACACATCTTCCATCACTTTTACAGTGAGATTTTGGTTAGAAAGTGGAGAGGATAATTGACTTTGATTTTAAGCAATTATTTCCTTGTGAAGAATGGGGAGCTAAGGAGTTTGAGACTCCTTTTACTATGGATAAAGTTAAACAAGATATTGTCAGAATGAGTGGTGATAAATCGCATGGGCCAGATGGATTTTCAATGTTGTTTTTCCAGCACTATTCGGATGTCATTAACGAAGACTTATTTAAGATATTTAAGAGATTATGGGAAGGAGATTGGCATGGTTTGAAATATCGGCCGATTTCTATATGTATCGACAATATCGTATCAGGATTTGAGGTATATTAATTATATAATATTGGGCCCGATATTGCTGTTATGTACGATATTGTCGACATTAATGCCTGATATTACCGATATTTATACTAAAACCCATTGGCCGATACCGATGCCGATAACGAGATTTTAAACCATGGAGATTAGATATTCAAGATATTCGAGGAATTCTAAGATACATTTGCTGTTGGCTAAAGTAGTTGATGCTAGTAGAGCTGCTGAATTTAGGCCAATAGCCTATTGAACGTGGTTTACAAAATTATTACCAAGGTGTTAATCACAAGACTAAATGCTAAGCTAGAAAAATTGGAAGAGTAAGTGCAAACTTGGTTTGTTAAAGGAACATATATATTTTAGATGGAGCGACTTCTGCGCAAGAAACCATTGCTAACTCATATATGAGGAAAGAATCTGGGTTAGTTTTGTTAAAACTGGATTTTGCTAAAGCTTATGACATGTTAGACTAGAAGTTTATTTAGGAAGTTCTGAAGGTGAAAGGCTTTGAAGATAACTGGATCTTATGGATGTTTAAGTGTTTTCATGGGGGAAAGTTAGCTATCTTAGTGAATGGCCACCAGGGAGGTGGATATTACCCAAGAGAGGAGTTAGGCATGTCCCCTTTGTTGTTTGTATTTAGTTGCTGGCACTTTCACTGAGATGCTCAATTGGGCAACTAGAGCGGGGTTAGATTCAAGGATTGGGTCCTACGGGTTTTGGCCAAAAAGTGTTTGTGCAATATGCAAATGACTATTTTTCGTAGAGGAAATAAAAAACCAGTTGACAATTATAACATTTCTATGGATTTGAATTAGCCTAACGTCTTAAGATTAATTCTAACAAAAACTTTGTTATTGTCTTAGAACAAAACAAAATGCTAAGGATCAAGAGGCTGGTATGTTGAATTTCCTATTAAATACTTGGGACGGTCTTGAGACTAAGGGAACTCCACAGGGAGGATTGACAACCTTTGATTGAGAAGTTTGAGATCAGGCTAACAGGATGGAAGAATAAAACCCTCTTTAGAGGAGGTAGACCAACATTGATATATTCAGTTTTCTCTTCCATGCCTCTATATTGGATCTCATGTTACTTGTTGCCAAACCGGTATGTGATAGATTGGATAAAATTAAAAGAAACTTCTTATGGTTAGGAGATAAAGAAAGTAGGAGAGGTTGCTCTAATCTAGTTGCTTGAGTAGTGTGTAAACCAAAAAATATGAGGGACTTTGAGCTTTGGATTTGCCAAATATGAATAGAGCTCCACTTGGCAAGTGGCTATGGAGATGGTTCCCACAAGTTGATGTTTTATGGAATCAGTTTTGCAACATGAATACTATGTAGGCAAAAGCTTACATTCAGAGTAATGGAATATCTTGCTAGTGGAAGAATGTAGTATGTAACATTGATAGCTTCGTGGCAGCACACTTTGGGTTATGGGAGAAAAACTCTCTTTTGGTCAGACATTTGCATAAAAGAAGTGCCACTTGCTTGTTTATTCTCTGACCTATGGCTATACAAATTGGATGTTAATCAGAAGGCATTAGTTATATCCATGGAGTTGTTGTCGAAGACTCTGGACATGGAAATTTCTTCCTTAAACAATTGGTGTCCCCCTAGTGCTGCAATACTGGGATTTGATGTACTTGTTAAAAGACGCCCCTCCTAATAGTTTGCATGCTAGAAGATGGAGATGTGATACTGGAGTTGCGTTTTTAGTTAAATCCTACTGCAATTTCTTATCCTTTGGTGGTATTCAAGTTTTTATGGCTACATCTGGGAACACCCCATTCCTCTAAAAGTTAAAGTTCTTTTATGGTAAAGCATTAGAGGGACATTTAATACTGAAGACCTATTATCCAAGAAGAGGATTTAACTGACCCTACTTGTCGGGGAAGAATGCAAGACTCAAACTCATCTAATCTTGGAGTTCAAGTGGTTGTATTGTTTGTGGCAATTTATCAAGCATAGATTGGAGGTGTCTGCTATGCCAAGCAATGTACATGAATTATGGAACTCTTGGAGATAAGAAAATGTGTCCATTCGTAAGAGAATGGAATGGGAGACCTGTGGGGCTTCTCTGATTTGGAGCGCGTGGGCTGAAAGGAATGCATGAATTTTTTAGAATTAAAATTTCAAGCCTTGCAAGTTTTAGCCAAGATTGACCATTTTTTCTTATTTTTGGTTAGGAACTTTGGCTAAAAACTCCATAATCAAGATGCTATAGAGGATAAGGCTGCAAGGGGAGACTGGGAGAGCTTCAACACACAGTGCTGCCATGGACAAAAATGCTTACAATGCTAGTGATGGAGCTGAGCCCTCAATACCATCGAGTGCAACTCGTGTTGGATGGCAAGCTATACGGGGTGTTGAAGACCCGGTCCACATTGATTAACTTGATTGTTTGTTTTGTTTCAGGCCTCATATCCAAGAGAATCACTATCCCACTTGATCCATCATGCACAAAGATTTCAATAGAACCACAATTAGGGTTTCAAAAGTTTGCAATATCTCAATCATAGATTTCAAATACAATTCTACAAGAATATTTATAGGTAAAGGTCACATGTACTACTCATGTCTTCCTAATCATAAAAGAATTCATAGAAGAAATAATAATAAAAAAGGGACTCATAATAGACTATTCCGGCTCCTAATCCTAATAAAAGATTACTACTCATCAACTCTAACTCAGGCTTACCGTCACCTACGCAAATATGACTTTCAATCGTTTGCTGGATCGTCGATGTACCCGTCAGTAAGTAGCATTCAGAAGGGAAAGTAAGCTTGGTAAGAAAGTTAATACCAAGAATGAGAAATGGACCTCCTCTTGCATGGAGAGACAAGTGATAGTTACATGGTAGTGTTGGGTGTTTCAACTCTTGCCATGTAAAAAGGTTATTCTCGAGGAAACTAACTTGCAATAGGCTTGAGTCTTTGCGTCTCCCACCAAATTGTTCTGCAGCTCTTCTTGCACTAGAAATACAAATCACAGTCCTTAGATTTGTTTGCTTCCTTATAAACGTAAGAGCAGGAAAGTGTTCCTTCCACCTTAAAAAAAATCTTTTAAAAATTTGAATTCTTCGACCTAAATCAACCACTTTTTTGTCATTTTCTGCATGATTGACATGATATGAAATCACTTAAAACTGGGCATTGCAAGAGCCATTCATAGAATCAATGCATGCAGGTTGATATTGCGAGCAGGCCATCTCCACTCGCTGTTGAAATAAAACGACAACTGTAAAATGCCTAGATGCAGGAATCACAGTTGTAACGACTCTAGTTGTAGTGAAACAAACACCAGTCAGCTGTTCTTGAATGCCTTGTGACATGCAGATGCAAGTAGTGTCTTTCTGTAGACGAGTCATTATGTAAGTTCAAATTTTTGCAGAAAGTAACACAATGCATCCACTTTATGGTTCACTTAGCTTACACACATCTTGGTCCTTCACTGTCAAAGTTGGAATTTCATATCTAATGAGATGCACGAGCAAAGTGCCAGATAATTCTTAGTTCTTAAGAAAACTGAACAGAGTTGACATTGGTTTTAGATTTTTATGGCAATTAAATTTGGAAACTTGTTAATTTGTCTTCTTCATGATTTTATGATATATACTATTAAGGATTATTAAAATGCATATAATATATACACATGAGACAAAGCATCAGTAAATTTAATAACCTTTGTACTATAGAATAAGGCTGAACCTCTTTAGTGACGTGTATGAATCATGGTAAGCATGATAATTATACATTGGTATGCATCGAAATTTGACAAGTTATGGCGTACTTGCTGATTTGTGATCATGATCAACATGGAAATTATATTTTGATATGCATCAGCATTGGACAAGTTATGGTATACTTGCTGATTGTTTTCCTTCAAAAGATGAGAGCCATCATAGAACCAAACTCCAATGATTTTATAGAAAGAACCCGTGTAATTCTATGCGGGGGGGCAGCACGGCGCCTCATCTTGGTTGCGTCAACCTGCTGCACACATGGTGATGACTTCGCTGTGCCCTGTGCAGGATGCTAGGCAATTAGTGTGTTGCCTCATGTTATGGAGCAAGTTATAGGTCTGGATTCAGGTAAAAGTAAAAGAGGGGCAAAAAAAAAAAAAAAAGAATTATTAACTCATTGCCTCTGTTACCATGGAGCCTTCTTCACCACACGCTTCCGGTGAGCTGGCACACATGCGTCAATCACCACAGAACCTTGCCAATCAGCCACTGTTTGTTGCTAATAGTTTTTCCCCTTTTCTTTTTATCTTTCAGTTGTCGTTGGTAAAATTTTCCACTCTTTGTTTCCTTTCTCTCTTCTTTTAGTTCTTCAGTCAGCCTCGGCTTTAGTTTTTTTTCCCCTTCTTCAATTCTCTTCTTTTTTTTTTTTTTGGTCTCTAGCCGCCAGGGTAGGCAGATATAGCAGTACTGCTGTCTGTCCAGTCTGACTGGACAGATACTGCAACACGCAGTAGCCAATGAATTCCTTTATGTTATGATAATGGGCCCATTGAAGTTCATAGACTGGTTTTAAGGCTTAGAACCCATATAAGTCAAAATGGAAAACCATTGGTGGAGTCTTGCTGCTTGCTTACAAAGATTCTTAACCACCTTATCCATCGTTTTATCTATCTGATGCAGGTCATTGTGTAGTATCCGCTTGATTGGATGTGAGACACTTAACGAGTCCCCACTTTGACTTGGTTGGACCCTATTTGAGTTGCACACAATCTTAACTAAGTCTGAAATTTTAACACTAGCTACTTGCTCTGAAATTTTCAGTATCTTACCATCCGGAGGTTTCACGCACGCTAAACTTTTGTTCCAAATTTAATCAAATCTTCACTGCACACAACACTTTGGTTCTGAACTTGATCAAATCATCACTGCACACAACACTTTGGTTCCAAACTTGATCAAATCTTTACCACATACACACACAAGGAAACAAACCACCAACATTCGTTTTTTCCTTCACAAATATCTTGTATTATGCATCACCAATAAGGTCCTATTGACCTTTTGTTGTGATACTAGTTTGTTACAGGCCCATTAAAGTTGATGGACTTGTTATTAGGCTTAGATTCCAAAACATTTAACCATATATCCATCTTTCTTTCTATTTGCTATGGGACTAAACCAGTGAATTGGTTGCGGTAAACATTTCAACACCTTTCTCTTTATTCAGTTAACTTGCAAATATAAGAGAATAAGACCATCCAAATCAGTTGAATTAGAGTGAGAATCTTAGAATGATTTATATGAAGAGAATATAACTAAATATTTAGGGCTTTTTTTATATTAGTCACTGACAAATTCAGTTTTGATACAAGTCCCTTGCAAAGTGAGCCACACTCATTGTAGGCCGCTCTGGTTATAATTCTGGAATATTTTGTTAAAGGTCTTTCACCTTGCTATCCCCATCTTCTTCTACTTCACCTAAGAGCCCTTCTCTTTCCAGTCGTTCTCTCTGCCACTCCCTATCAAACTGAGCCCATGATCCTCCTTCCTCAATCTCCTATGTGTTTCTTCTTCAGATAGGAGAAAGCATAAATGCCTACAGGAAGAACAAAAACAATGTGAATAAACCCTCACCATCATCTGCGTTCCAACTTTCCTCCTCTTGGATATCTAAACTAAAATCATCCATAACCCAACAAATCCTACAATCTGACTCCCAACCTGCTGCTATCCATTCCATATTTCACCCAAAGTATTTTAATCTATAGCTAACTTTGCAAATACGAGCAACAAAAATAAGATGGGTCCTGCCTTACATACTGCAAGTGGATCGAATAAGAGAGAGGCATCAGACGCAATTCCTTAACTTCATTTGGCTGCCGATAACAATTTGTAACAATGTATCAGTCAATTCATGAGCCAGTAAATAAACCCCAGCAAGTCCAATTCACAAGTTGCCTTCTCTCACACACTCTAGTTGAATCCCTCCTCTTTTGCCTACAGGAGCCCCACCGAATTCAAACTAAAAATTTTGAATAAGAAGTCCATCTGCTCCACCTGATCCCTGCCGCTAATGGCACCTGCTGTTCCCATAGCGAGCGGAGAACTGATCATCATAACTAGAAGTTCAAACCTCGAGTGAAATGAAATGAAAATAAAGGAGACATATCTAGAATGAAATGGAAGGACGTTGGAGGAGAAAGGATTATGAAATTTAGGATTTAGACTATGGACTGAAAAGTAATTCTGTTTCATAGTTAGCTCCTAACTATGGTTAGGCCAGTATTGTGAACAACAACTGTGACATGGGGACTCATGATGATGGGTGATTTTGACATTGTCAAAGGACTTGCATCGAAATATGAATTTGTGAGGGACTAATATTTAAATATTTGCTATGGACTAATATTAGAAAAACCCTTCAATAGAGTTGCTCCTCACTTCATTGCCCTCGCCTCAAGCCTCGTACCTCAGCTGCCTGGCTGCTTGTACCCCATCTTAATTACATTGGAAAAAGAAAATGATCAATAATATGTTCGATAGTTCCAACAACATACAAAGTTGAAGTTGTGTCTAATGAGCTTGAAAAGCAAGGCGCCGATGTGTTCTAATCTCATAACGAAAACAAAACAAGTCAAGTCTCACTTTTATTAGATCCCATCTATAGGTTTTGAGTATATAATTTATCACTCAGAAATTATAGATTATGCAATTCAATAGATCTAACTAGTTGCGCATGGTCTAAATCATTTAAAATGCCGGAAATAAAAAGAATGTTTTTCTGATTTCTTACATGTGCATCAAGTGGCCTAAAAATAGATCACCGAAAACAGAGAGTAAACTTTACTTGTGATTTGGAAAATTTAAATTTAAAATCGAATCTTTTGATAATGATCTAAACACTATAAAACTCTTAGTCACAAAAATTGTTGGGTTTGAAACATTTTAGACTATAAAACTAAATAAGTTACCACTTTTGACCCTGTTTTGCGGCTACTTGATGGAAAATTTAATATAATCCAAAATTTTATTTTTAGACACTCCAAATGATGGAGTCAACTTCAACGGAGTTGATTATCAAATTGGATGCCCTATTATCTAATTCTAAAAGGTAGGATTTGGTTCCTCTGAGAGGAGCATAGTCTAACTCCAGTTTTTTTTTTTTTTTTTGCTTCTTTTCAGTAACTTTGAAAGAGAGGTACTATGTTTTTTAGCATGCCTTTTCTTGGGTATTAGTGAAATGAAATGGTTCCGAACAGGGTAAATGAAACATCACAAAGATTAGGTACTTACGGATGAGTTAAAATTGAGGCAAACCTCTACCGTACTGTGAATTAATTTGGGGGGGGGAATGTTACATGAGTTTGAAGCCTCCATTAACTTCATTGGGTTAGACAAGCCCTGATGTAGTGTAACATTGCATGAAGATTAGACACAACATTTAGAATTGTCTAGGCAAAACTCAAAAGTACATGTCATATAGTTTTGATATGTTGGAAAATTTCTGGTTCATATTTAATTGTTCAACAGTAACAAATGACAAAGCTGAATTAATAAGAACCATTGTCCTTCTAAACCAATCTAGGATTTTCGCTCTGCACTCATATTAAATATGCAATGCAACTGGAATCTACTCTTTAGTTTAAATATCAGACATCTTTGATATATCGGTCAGTAAAATTATATACCAGATACCGAGTGATATATCGTGATATGGTACTAAATATCTAATATCAAATCAGACGTCATATCGGATGAAGAATATATCTGTGATTGTCTACATAAATCATATGAAACTATTTAAAGCAAATTTAGGGTCATAAACTCATAGGAGATACTTATTTTTTATAGAAGCTCATCAAATGCGTTTATAGAAGCTCTTTAAATGCGTCATGTGGCGATATATTAAATATTTTCGTCTCGGATATCGGCCACGTGGCGATATATCAGTCCATATCAGTTCAAAACAATATCCGATAAAATTTTACACTTATCGTATCATTTTGGATAAAATACCAGTATCTCGGCTGATATACTAGTATATCAGCCGATATTTAAAACAGTGAGTATAGGTCAAGTGGATATTATGTAACACTGGCTCATACTTTACTTTCTTTTTCTATGCATGGTTAGAAATCTCAGAATCGATATCGATAGTCAGAAATTTTCTGTATTGGAATCGACCATATCGGTCATATCGTCTCAGTGATATCGGTCGCGACCAAAAAATGAATTAAAAAAATTAAAAATATGTTTAAAAATTACTAAAATGATTAGTAACATTTTGGCATATTTTCTTAAACAATCGATGCAATTCTAATCACATTTCAACAAAAAGTTACAATACACAATGGCTAATGCGAGATCAAAATTTATATAGATATGGTATTTACTTGAATTTCATTAAAAAATTTGCTAACTAGTCTAATTTGTAAAAAAAAAAGTTAAATAAAATAAATTTTAATAATTTTTCTAACAAACTAATAAGAAATGAATTAATTATGATGCATTATAATTTAATCTTTTTGTTTTTACTGAGTGTAAACAAAGTAATCAAATAATTAATTAACTATATTATGGTAAGAAATAAAATAACTAATTTTTCTAACTAACTAATTCATTAATTTTTTATATAACAAACATATTTTTAAGTCCAATTTAATGGTGAAAATTGTAATAAATTTTGATATGTATCTTTTGTAAGTTAGCAATTAACTTAATTAAATTTACTTGTATAATAGTTGGGCCCAATCCATTAAGAGTTTGATCTAACTTAGTCTCTTCTTAACTGACTAACCCATTTGTATTAAGAGACCAATCAAATACGTCTAATTAAATGGAATAATCTCAACCGTCAAAACATAATCTGACAGCTCATATACATATCTTAAGATTGAAAAAGAAGGAAAAAAACCTAGGATCGTTCATGAGTCACGTCGCTGTCCTTCTCTCTTCTTCAGTGTTCTAAAAAACGGTTTTATTATTCGTGGGATCCAACACTGAATAATGATTAATCGGATTAATTGGGGAATAATTAGAGATTAATTGTTTTTGAATATTTTAATATATTTAATTATATTTATACACAACTACATATGAATATATACAGTCAATTTTTGAAAATACCTAATATTATACAGGACAATATCCAGATGTGATGTTATAAACCATAATATGATGAACAATAAGACAATATGAATAAATAGTAAAAAAGATGGGAACTTATCTCTTCGCATTAGTAATTCAAGATTTCAAATTTTGTAATATAAATATAAATCAAAGAACTTACCTGTAAAATAAGATAAATAAAAAAATTAGACAATTTATCAATCAAAATAATGAGGTTTAAAGAATAATGGAGAAAGATTACTAAATAAGTTAATTTAAAAAATAATCAAAAATAATAAATATGAGTATCACTTTATTCAAAATATACAATAATAAAATATCATAATTTATCTACTATTTAATAAATAACAGTTCATCTACTATTTAATAAAAGATAGTTATCAAATCATCAAAATCACAACATAAATTACTTAGCGATCCAACCACACAAAGTGATAAGTTTTTCAAATAAAAAACACATGAAATGCCCAAATGATTAATCAGATTAATCGGGAATTAATTGGATTAATTGGGAATTAATCGGTTTAATCGGGAATTAATTGTTTTGGACCCGATTAATCGCTTGGGTACATAATCAGAGCGCTTAATGTAATATTAAGCGGGCTGCTGATGAATAGGATTAATCGTCCGATTAATCTGATTTTTAGAACACTACTCTTCTTGATTGAGAATGCTCTCTCCCTCTCTTCTCCTCGATCAAGACCCATCGAGGCTGCTGAGCTTGCAGTGTGAATGGTCTCACCCTCGTCCGGTCTTCACTCCTCTTTGGCCTCCCCAGCTCCAATTGTCGCCTCATGTTAGGTTTCTTTTCTTTTTCTCAACACCTATATTGCCGCTTTGTATCGGAATCTGAATGGAGTCGGTTGATTCTGACCGATTTCTTTTGATTCTATTATTTTTGAGCCGATTCCATCGATACTAATTAAATATCGCCGATTCTATCTTGCTCTCGGTCGATTCCGATACGAATCGTCCGATTCATATTGGAATTGGTCAATTCTTCAAACCATGATTCTACGGATATTCACATAGATAGGAAGCTCAACTTGTTGCCACATATGTATTAAAGGACCAATAGTTATGTATCTCATATTTGATATCCTTGTCAAAGTAATAGTTTGTGCTTGTTTAAATGTTTCTTTAATTTGTCTATTGTTAGAATTAAGGTTGGTTTAGTGCCAATGCAATTATCTTTTGTACCATGAATGGCCAATGGTAATTAAGGAAATTGCTTCTTACATAAAGCATTATCACCTAAGTATGGCGAATTCTAAACGCTTAAAAATGTAGCTAAAGAAATAGACAAATTAACTTCATCAGAATAATTAAACGAGAGCTATATCAATTTTGTATTATTAGGAGCAACCAAATCATGTGACGACCTCCACTTTCAGTTAGTATGAACTTCATCCAGAACTATATATTGCACTCAAAAGCTTCTCTTATTCTATCCATTGCTAATCTCCTTGTTGCCACATACATTTGTTCCAACGTGGCTATTCTTTTAAATGTAGACATTGGCCTCATAATCAAGATAAACTAAGAATAAATTAAGATGAAGTCGGGGGTTGATTGCCTGAGGGATTGATGTTCGTCAATAGAGAGGTCTTAATTGCAATCTTTGATGAGATGATTATAGGTGTGGCATAGATGTTTGGAAATTGTTGAGGTGTTGGAGTTCAATGACTCCATGAGTGCTGAATGTTAATTTTGGTAATCAAGTTGGTTCTCTGGTTCGAACGACCTGTCCATATGGACTACATATATCAATCTCTTTGCAAAGACTGGGTTCAGAGAAAAGTGTATCGGGTAGAAGAAGAAGAGAGGAATAACCATTAGCATAAGTGTGTGCATTATCGGGAAGGAGATCAATAATGGATAGAAGAGGAGAAGATACACATACGTGTAGAAACAAACTTAAAATTTGTTCTCACCTAGGAAACTACATGATGGGCTATTCAAATGGGTGAACCCCACTCTTCATTTTAATCTACACATCATGAAAGACACATTAAAAAGAATTATGCATTTTGAAAGCTTCGTTCATTTCACACTCACTAGATAATAAATGGGTTAGAAATCTTCTTTACTTTTTAGTCTATATATCTTTCATGATGTGTAGATCAAGTGACGAGTCTGGATCACTCATTGAGATTGATTTGGATTACCATCATTTAGCTTGGTGGGTGAGAACAACCTTCGATCGAGAGAGAGAGAGAGAGAGAGAGAGAGAGAGAGAGAGAGAGAGATGGCTAGTTCCAAAAGGATTAAGAGTTGAGTTTTTCTTATTCAAAACAGGAAACACCCTGATGCGGACATCGAGCGCCACGGTTCGAGCTGTTTCAGTTGATTGGAGTTTGTATTTTATTATTTCAGTTCGTTGAGTCTAGTTAGCTTCTTTATTTGTTCTCTCTCTTTTGTATTAGTCCTTTACTTTTAGTCCCATATAAGTTATGTGGGAAGAGTTGTAGTCTTGTAAGCCTATATAAATGCATGAGTCAATAAGATTAAAAAGAAAGTTTATTCATGAAAATTTTGAGTTTTCTACTTGAAAATTTAAATATGAGATTGAGTGTGAAACTCTTTTTAAGATAGGATTTTGAGTGTGAAGTCATAATCCAATTATCCCCTTGTCCCCTTCCTAATCTCACCTTTAAAATCTTATCCCCATTTCGAATCTTTTTCCTCAAAATCCCAAATTATCCTATCCCTTCTCCCTTTTCAAAAAATACAAAAAAAAAAAAAAAAAAAAAACAAAGCCAAAAGAGAGAAGCCAACAAAACCAGTTCCCTCCTTTCCCCACGTGCCACCCTCTTCTCTCCCTCCCTATGCTTCATGAAACTCAACACCAGCCTACAAATCTCTACCACAAATATATTCACAAAAGCCAACAGGAAAAACTCTTATTTACAACCATCCACAACCAAACAAACACAAAAAAATCAAAGCAAATTTCCCTTTGTTTTCTATCCTCTCCTTCCCACGTGACCAACCCACATGTCTTGCACCTCCATCTTCATTGTGTAAGCCCAAGAACTCACCGCCTTGCCCCTCCACGTGCGCCGACATCTTCCATCAGCAGCAGGCCAAACAAAGGTATTCCAAAAGCCTCCACCATCACCTCCTGTCTGTGCCAACCCCCAAGCAACAAAAGCCGCAGGACTTCCCCAAAAGCGGCCACCTGATTCTTCCCTTCTCTTGCGTGAGCAAATTTCCCTCCAATTAACTCTGTGCTCCACACCACCAACAACCAAATACACCCACCACTCCCTCCTCTCAACAACAACTAAAGCAAATCCTCTCCCAAAATCAATCTGAGTTGCCGCTAGATTCAATGAAGACATTACCAGGTCTCAATTGTGCAACTATTTGCACAAGTGCATTCGATCCCATAAAGACTAGCAACACCAGCTCCAGTCCAAGTTCCAGTGCAAAGATCAATAAACAAACCAGAAGGAAATCCAAGAAGCCACCTGCAAGAGATAAGAAGAAAACACAAGTTAACATTGGATTTCAAGTTAACAAAATAGCGAGTCAACTCATTCCTAAACTGACAAGATCAACAGTGCGGATACCTGAGAACGAGCTTCTCAGTAGGTAATATTCTGAATTCAACAGTCAGATTAATAGTTGGATTATACTGCAAATTTGTTCTCTAATTTTTTTTATCATATTAATCTGTTGTCCCCTATAAATGTGAGTTGTGTGAAACTGTTTGTTCTTGTTAATTCTTGATCTGAATATTGCGAATAGGACTATGCCATGTTAACTGAATATTGCCTTTGATTTGTTGAGATTTGATTTATCTGGGTTACACTTGCAATGATTAGTAAAATCCATCAGGTCGTATTATTATTTTAGATAATTTCCTACCGAAGATTATAATTTTGGTGAAATATTACGAATTCAGAGCTGTCACTGACATACCACACTATAGGATCTCCATTTCACATCAGACCCACTTCATTAAAGTGGATTTACATTATTTAAAATGTTTAAAGAAGTGTTTTAATTTTTTTTTGCACATACATCAAGTGGGTACGAAATAGATAGTTGATCGGGGCGAAATCAGCACTTGGAAATGTGTATTTATGAAATCAGTGTAAATATGTATGTGCTAATGTTCCCTCGATATTTCCGTTATAGAATTGGCTCAACGGGTCGAATCCACAGTGACGTGAGGCGATAGAAGTGTTAACCGTTTATGTTCACGTGTGTTGTTAACAATTCCTTCTTTGTTAAAGAATGAGTAAAGGAAAAAGAAGAAAGAAAAGAAATACAGAAGGTGTTAGGTAGAGGAGGCGATGAATTCAGCGAAGTAAAAAAAATAAAGAGAGATGGTTTTGAAAACGATAAGAAGATGAAACAAAGGTGAACTAAGAAGTTGGTGAAAACTTTGATAAGAAAATGATAAAAAGAATTTAAAAATTGATTTTTAAAATAAGATAAAAGAAAACTCATTGCTACTAACTACTAATTGCTCCACTAACCATGCTAACGTCTTAGTGATAGTTGCCTCACATGGATCTTTGGCCATCACTAGTCCTTGGCTTCAAGAGACGATACAAAATATGACACATATTCTTCATTCAAACAACACATCCATACCTGCAAGCTACTATTAAATCATCAAAACCGGTTAGATGTGAGCATGAAATAAAGAAGACATTGCAAATTAGCAAGTTAGTGAGTTAGATATTAGAAATGTTAGAATGTGCCATCAATGGCTTTTGCAAGAGCAAGATCTTGTAGAGGCTACTAGATTCATGTGGATTATCAAGTAAGGGTTAGATAGTGCCTAGTACTTAGATTGGCATGAGAAAAAAAATTAGCTAAGTATCATGTAAAAGATGGAGAAGATTATAATGGAGAAGAAAAGAGATACCTTTACATAGATTGTCACCATCTATTATATCAGTCTCTCTCTGAAACTCTCAGTCGTAATACATGATCTATAAAAGAAAAGAAAATACAAAATAAAAGAGAAAAAATCCTAATCTATAACAAAATGAGAGAAAACCTAGCCTATTTTCAATCTGCTTGCATTCCGGGTCTCTGCAGGGGTATGTATAGGCAAAAAGGGCTTCTAGAAGACGAGACGAGGCCACCGTCGATTTTCGATGCGTGGCTCTCCTATAAGGCCCGCGGAAACGCGGCCATAGCCGCGTTTCTGCGGCCAAACCAGTTGGCGAACGGATTCGCTTCGAGGACCTTCTTGGTATATTTAAATTCGGGTATTTTTGTCCGGATATTCGTCTGATGCCGCAAGGGTCTAGGTTCAATGCATATTCTAGAAGCTCCATTGCTTGGCCTCCAAGAAATTCGGATTTAATTACCAAAAAATGGGTTTAATTAAGCTCTTCTTACCCTTTTACCCTCCTTGTCTTGATTATCTGCAAGAGAGATCAAAACACGGTTTAGATCGACACTTTATTCATAAATTAGTAAGGAAATGCAATATAATAATGCAGAACTGTAGACTAATCACACCCCCACATTTTATCTTTTGCTCGTCCGAGCAAAATAAGAAAAGAAAAGCTATACTACAAATGTTATTACACCACTTTCACAGGTGACGCGATTGCACTGAGCGTGTGCAACAAGCCGTTAAACCTTTAGGTTTCTCCTAGAGGAGGAATTTTGTCTCCTGAGGGTTTTTAGCGGATTGCACCCACAAAATTCATAAAAAAAGAACACAAATGTTAGTATTTTGAAAACATATTTTGAAAGAGAGACAAGTTTACGAAATATTTTTTGTAAAACTGTAAGCGATCTAAGGTCATAAGTCCACCAAAAATTATTCTTCCTTAAACTTAATCTATATTCAAGATCTTGTCTTCAATGAAGGTAAGAATTAAAAATTAGATTGAGTATTTTTATCCTTCATAAAACCTAAATAATCTGCACTTTGTAATAGTGAAAATTTTCGGGATTTCTACTCTAAACATCAAGCCATTTATATATTTTTCTTTTTCTTTTTTTCTTCCCTTAGTTTTCTTAGGCTTTCTAGTTTACCCAGGTAGTGAGCCTTTAACCGATGACTCTCAGACCGGACGGTTCTTAAGGCACCAGATGATCAAACATCCCTCGAGTTTAAGGACTCGAGTAAATAAGGCCACAAAATAAGAGGGATTATTTGTTCCTTATTATCACCTTTAGGCGTGAATAATCATGCTTCTTGAGGCATAATTATCCAGCTTAATAAGTGATTTTTTACCTTCATATATAATATATATTATTTATTTTTAGTTTATGATTTTAGGTCTTTGTTTCCATCTCAAAAATTGTGTTTGTGTGAAGTGCAAATTATCTAAGGCAAAAAATTTAAGATAAAATTGTCTTCCCAATTTATCTTAGCCTATAATCTTAAACAAGATCTATTATTTCGACTAGGTTTAAGATGTTATAATTAAGGCTTCCTTAATTTCTAAGATCATCTTAATTTTCTTAAAATAGATCAAAAATTTGTCTTTTATTTTAAAAAGTTTTTAAGGAAAGGAAAAAACCTATACAAAAGGGAAAATTTCTAAGAATATACTAAAAGAAGTGAAAAAGAAAGAAAATGTAAAAACTCTATGTTAGTAAACCCTCCCCACACTTATCTCATGCATTGTCCTCAATGCATCATGAATATATGCATGCATGAAATAGAGGGAAGAAAAAATCACCTCAAGGTGGTGCTTCCGGTGGTGCTCTGATTGGTCCACGAAATGCGGCCTAATTCAAATTGCGTGGAGTTCGGAAGAATCCACCAATGAACTTTATAATACAACCCACTAAAATGATGTATATATGAATGATTTTTATTAAGAATTTTATCCCATCTAATTTCCAAATTTTCAAAATAATTTCAATCATTATTTTAAGACCTTTGTCCTAAAATGGAGTATGAAAAGATGGAATGATTGATTTGAACTCAGAAAGTACAGGAACGACCATTGACTTAGGAATTTGACTTAAGTCAAGTAAAGGTTCTGGAGTCGAGATTGGTTCAGGAAGTGGGTCCAAATCAAGAAGGTTAAATTCAAGTCCACATTCATTCCCCCACAATGGAAGGTGACTTTCTAAGATTGATGATTCAAGTTCAAGAATAACAGGTATGAGAATCAAAATTGACTCTAAAATGTTGCTCTAATTGGGTAGCAAGATGGGAGTCAATATTAATTCAGGAATTTGAACTGAATCACAAATTTGAGAATCGAAGTCACATTCTTGTCTAAGTTCAATTTCTTTGAAAGAAAAACTTGCCAATTTGTCAATGGGACATTCAAAAGTGTGAAATTGGTCAAGTTCAATTTGTTGATCATAAAATATTGGTGATTCAATTTCCCTATGATTAGCACAGGATCCAATGTTGACTCTGGAAAAAGCCTGAAATCATGTAAAAACACCTCAGTCATTATTGAATTAGGAAGTGAAATTGAATTACCTAGTTGAGGTTCAGGATCATATTTATGCTCAATTTCAATTTCAGAAAATGATAACTTGCCAAAATATCAACATGGTTCTCAAAATTTTGTGTTGGTCAAGTTCAAATGAGTGTGCTGAAATTGAATCTTGGTTTCCAAAATAACATGAGTCCTCGGTTAAATCAATAGAGTTAGGGATATCTGAATTGGTCAAAAGTTGATAAGATAGAGTTTACTCATTCCTATAAATGCTAACCAATTGACTCAATTGTGTTCCCAACCTATTGATAGACTAGGCAAAAGTTTTTGAAATTATAGTGCGGACTCCTGCAAGATTTCTATAATCTTTTCTATATATGATGTTTCTTCAAGTGGACACTATAGAAAAGGAGTGTAGGGATCTTGATTTTCAAAACAACAAGAGTCCTGAGTCATATCAATAGAATTAGAGATATCTGGATTGGTCAAAGGTTGATAGGAGAGTTTCTTCATTCCAATAAATGTTGACCAATTGACTCAATTGTGTTTCCAATCTATCGATAGACTAAGTAGAAGATTTTTGAAATTGTAGCGCAGACTCTTGCAAGATTTTTATACTCTTTTCTAGATATGATTTTTCTTGAAGTGAATGTTCTAGAAAGGAGTAAGAATTTTGATTTTGAAAATTTTGTGAAGAGTGTGAGTTCAATATGTTTTGAGATTGAAGCTCAGACTCACGAAAGCACTCTATACTCATTTTAGGATAGGCAGTTGGTTATTTTGAATAGGTGAAACTGAGTATGAATCATGAAAATATTGTGAAATTGGTGAATTGAGCTTCTTTTGTTGGGACTCAAGCATGCCTTGTACGACTTCTATACTTTTTTCTAACTCAGATTTTTCTTCAATTGGTGGTTCTAGAAAAGGAGCACATGAAGCAAAATTGGAGAATGGATATTATGAAAATTGTGAAAATTGTGGACAAGGTGGGTGAAAATTTGACTTGGGGGAGATGAATCCCCATTGACTCTGTGAAGAGTAGAAATTATTTTGAAAATTATGGTCGTAAGATTGAGGGTATGGGTTCAGATAAGTCCAACGCGGTGTATTTGGTTGGTTCATATTGTAAAAAGTTAGGTTGGAATTATCTGAATCAAATGGGGTCGGTGTGAAATATGGATTCATATTAGGATTGAAAGAATTATTGTTGTTGAATTCCATTTCACAAACAATAACAAACAAAAAAGAAAAAACAAGCAACAAACAAAAAGGAAAAAAATCAAAACCAAGCCTATACTAAGGTTGACCTAGACCTAGACGACTCTAACTTGTCGATTATCCGGAGGAGATTGTTGTATGAATCCGACCACAAGCTAATCGGCTAGGTAGGGGCAAAATACTATGAGAGGTGTCCGTGCATAAGCAACGGGCAATAATTACGCCAAACCATGGTATCTTCGAGGCGTAACCACTTAATCCCCAATCTTAGACACCGATTTCACAAGAGTAAGATTCAAAATAAGTTCCACCCTCGGTCAATCTCTTAACGAGTTTGAGATGTCTCTCGGGGCTAACGTCTATCAATTTTTATTAGGACTTGGGTTATATGAGTGGGGAGGTGATATTTAGGCTAAGGAAGGGTGATGAAATCCTTATCTTATATGAGTTTTGCCTTTAATTTCAATTCGTACAAGTGTGCAATATAGACAAGAATACCACAAAGCGATAAATCACCCACGTGTTTGTCCTGTGCTACATGTACACCTCAGTTCAGATCACAATAACAGAACAAAATACCGTATATTAGAATTAAAAATTGACACATGCCTAAATGCAAATGTCTAAATCGTTTTAAAAGCGTCAAATTATCGTATTTTAGTTCTTTAATTTATTACAGTGTGTAAGCAATAAAAGCAGAAAATTAGCAGCAAAATATATCAATATATGCAACTTGCAAAAACTTGCAAAAGATGAAGTCAAAATGCCACAAAATTGTCGCGTTTTCGCGGCTTTTCTTTAATTTTCGCGGCACAATTCGGGAAGCAGGGTCCTTGCTTTCTAAAATAGGGACATGCAAGTAAAAGGAGAGCTCTGCAATGTTCAATTTCTGCAAAAATTAACCTGCACATCAAAACAGAGAAGAAAATGTTAACAAAAAGTGAAATCAAAACCATTCTCATCCCCGGCAACGGCGCCAAAAATTGATCGGGGCGAAATCAGCACTTGAAAATGTGTATTTGTGAAATCAGTGTAATTATGTATGTGCTAATGTTCCCTCGATACTTCCGTTATAGAATTGGCTCAACGGGTCGAATCCACATGGACGAGAGACGATAGAAGCACTAACAGTTTATGTTCATGTGTGTTGTTAACAATTCCTTCTTTGTTAAAGAATGAGTAAAGGAAAAAGAAGAAAGAAAAGAAACACAGAAGGTGTTAGGTAGAGGAGGCGATGAATTCAGCGAAGTAAAAAATAAAAAAGAAATGGTTTTGAAAACGACAAGAAGATGAAACAAATGTGAACTAAGAAGTTGGTGAAAACATCGATAAGAAAATGATAAAAAGAATTTAAAAATTGATGTTTAAAATAAGATAAAAGAAAACTCATGGTTACTAACTACTAATTGCTCCACTAATCATGCTAACCTCTTAGTGATAGTTGCCTCACATGGATTCTTGGCCATCACTAATTCTTGGCTTCAAGAGACGATACAAAGCATGACACATAAGATTATTCTTCTACATTCAAACAACACATTCATACCACACAACAAGTTGTAAGGTACTATTAAATCATCAAAACCTGTTAGAGGTGAGTATGAAATAAAGAAGACATTGCAAGTTAGCAAGTTAGTGAGTTAGATGTTAGGAATGTTAGAATCCATCATCATGAGCCATCAATGGATTTTGTAAGAGTAAGGCCTTGTAGAGGCTACTGGATTCATGTGGATTATCAAGGGGTTAGATGGTTAGTGGTTAGTAGTTAGATTGCCATGAGAAGAAAAATTAGCTAAGCATCATGTAAAATATGGAGATTATATAGAGAAGAAAGGAGACACCTTTACATAAATTGTCACCATCTATTATATCAATCTCTCTCTGAATCTTTCAGCTCTAATACATGATCTATAAAAGAAAAGAAAATACAAAATAAAAGAGAGAAAATCCTAATCTACAACAAAAAGAAAGAAAACCTAGCCTATTTTCAATCTGCTTGCATTCGGACCTCTGCAGCGGTATATATTGGCAAAAAGGGCTTCTAGAAGACGAGACGAGGCCATGCATCGAAAATCGCGTGGCTCTCCTATAGGGCTGTGGACCGCGTTTCCGCGGCCATAGCCCCGTTTCCGCGGCCAAACCAGGGACTTTGGTCCCTGATTTTGGCGAGCGGATTCACTTCGCTTCGAGGACCTTCTTGGTATACTTAGAATCGGGTATTTTCGTCCGGATATTCGTCTAACGCGCGCAAGGGTCTAAGTTCAATGCATCTTCTAGAAGCTCTCTTGCTTGCCTCTAAGAAATCCGGATTTAATTACCAAAAAATGGTTTAATTAAGCTCTTATTACTCTTTTGCCCTCCTTATCTTGATTATCTGCAAGAGAGACCCAAACACGATTTAGATCGACATTTTATTCATAAATCAGTAGGGAAATGCGATATAATAATGCAGAACTGTAGACTGATAAATAGTCTAAATAGCGAGTTACTTAAATAAATTGGTTTAATTGAATTAGTCCAAATTCTCAATCATTTTTTTGTAGATACATTTGGAAATTTTGATACCTAACAAAAATCCATTTTTTGTGTTTGAACTAAAAAGGAAATGGTTTAATTGAGAATTTATATACTAAATAATTAAGGTTCTAAATATTGATATTGTGCAGAGGCGGACCTAGAAGTAAATCTGAGGCGCCGGGGGGGGGGGGTGGGTATACATGAAAGCTCAAGTTTGAAGTTCAATTTTTTATATTCGTAATTCTACAAATTGTTTTCTAAAAAATATGAATTCTCAGGCATCAAATTCAATAATATAAAGTAGAATCATTTTTAAGAAGAAAAAGTTGCATCAAGCATATTGGATTATATATGATCTTACTACTAGTCCAATGAGAATGGTATGGAAAAACATGGCATGAAGCTTTCTATTTATGTTTCTTTTTTTCCCCTAGATCTACACATCTATTTAAGAATATTAAATTATCATTTTTGACATGTGAGAGAGAGATAAGGAGAGGAACAAACATGAAATTTTTTTAAATGTATAATACTAGTTAAGCAGATTAAGGAAAGACAATAAGCAATGCAACAAAATCACAAATTTGCAAAAGAAAATTCTAAGAGGAGGAAGAAGAAAAAAGAGAAGAATAATAACAATACAATGGATGAGAGGAAGAAGTGAAAAAGAAGCACTACAATAATAGTTCGGCTGCGGGAGCATGCAGCATTAGTGAGGTTATGGAGCAACACTACAACAACGAAGAAGAAGAGCAGCAGTGACGACAAGCGGCAGGAGTAGGGAGAAGATGAAGAAGAGCATCAAAGCAGGAGGACCGAGGAGAAGAAAAAGAAGAATAAAAGCAACAATAATAACTTCAATAGCAAAAATATCATTGTAATAATACAAAAAAAAACATAAAAAATGTACCATAAGAAGATATGAAGAAAAATAAGATCTCTACTCGATCTCGACCCCACAACAACTTCAATGATCTAATCAAAGTTCAGCAGCAACACCTCTCTCTTTTTCCATGCTTTCTCTATATCTCTTGGTTGGCTTTCACTAACCATCAGATGCCAAAGCACACTACAGCTGGATTCCCAATTTGGGGATAAAGAGCTGCTATTATCGGACAGGGTCTGGGCTTGGGTTTGGCTGGAAATTTGTTCCAAACCCGTTTTTTAAAGAAAAACCCAACATGACCAAATAGGTACATTATCAGTCGACATTTGACCGATTCATATCGATCGATATTGACTGATTTCGATGACAGAAAGTGATATGATGATATTTTTTATTTATATCCTATGGGTAGGCTCTTAAAACTGACATATCGGCTGATGTTTCGGCCATATTGGCCGATATTTAGAACCATGCCCAAAACTTTAGATCTTAGCAACATAATGCTATTTTCCGATCATTCATTTTGTGCTTAGTCAAGGCATGGGTAAACCTTTTTCGAAACACTTGATTTTTGTTTTTGTTTTTTGACACTTTAAATGATATAGATCAACTTATTAAAGTGGAATTTTCGTTAGATTGGCCTATCATTGAATTTGAATAAAAAAGATTTAGCTTTTACTCCTTTCCAAGTCTGCTCACATGAAATTTATTCTTTCAAAACCAACCTCAAAATAAGGTTTGAAGGATCTTTGCAATGGACCATCTTATGAATGATCTGCTCCATTCATTTTGATGTACACACCTTGAACGGTCTGACAATTGAGAGATCAAGGGAGTTGAAATTTTGCATCAAGTTTCAAAATAGACTTTGTTTCAGTCATGAATTTGATCCGTGAGTAAAAAGTTCAAAAGTTACTTGATTATTATTCTTAGACTGTCGATCAAGATAAACAAAGCAAATCTTCCATAGATGTCCACTACAAACTTTTCACAAACCTTATTGTGAGGTTGGCTCCTAAAGAACAATTTCTCCATGTGTGTTCCAGCACTCAACTGCTTCTTTTCTATCCATTACTGCTCGCCTTCCCCTTGATACCGATTGCTATTCCACTTATCTTCTTTACCCAATACTTTTTCTCAATCCAATCTCTGCAGAGAGATTAACATATGTTGTTCATATGGACAAGTAGTTTAAGCTAGAGAACCAACTTGACCACTATAGTTGGTATTCAACAATTTTGTAGTCTTTGAACTCCAGTAACAGTTCAACCACGTTCAAACTTCTTATCCTTCACAGTTCTAACCATCTGATCCGAGGTTTGAGGCTTTTAGCGTAGAGCACTCACCTAACGAGCTTCAATGCCTCAGAGATTGACCCTAACTTCATCTCTGCTTAGCCTGTTTACTAGGTCACGCTTTATAGATAAACAAACAGTTATTAGAACAATGATGTATTGAAAGGAAAGACTTTTAAGTGCTACACACACAAAAAAAAGATGAAATAGGCCCGATAATGTGCCCAATGTACCTGATGCAATGTGATGAAAGGAAAATGAAATCGAAAATTTACTCCATTAAAGTTGATCCACATCATTTGGAGTGTGTAAAAATAAAAAAATCAAGTGGATATGAGTTTTCTTACCTATGCATCTAGTAGGCACAAAACGAAGGGTTGAAAACACTTTATTATAATAGTATAACACTTTTGATTCATAAGTCTAAGCAAAATGCTATTTTTGGGCTTCCATTTTGTATTACTCAATTCATAGGCAAGAAAATGCATATTCACTTGATTTTTTTAAAGCAATCTACATGGTGGCATCAAGTTAAAGCTTTGTTCATTTTTGATAATACAAGGTTGATAAGGCTCTGTTGTGATCATTCTGATAGATTTAATTTGTTTATTTTTTAGTTGGAAATTAAAAAGTTGAGAAAGAATCCATATTTAATTAGGTGATCAGGATTTTTATGACTTTATTTCCTTAATTATCAGCGATCGTTTATGGTGCCAATTATTGTAAGCTCTTTACATTGTTACACATTCTCTGATTCTCTCAGCCCTATGCTAAGCTTTGTGGCGATGAGTGTGAATGTACTTTGGTCATTAATCATTTGTATCGGTCATAGTTCTGGTAATCTTCAGGACTGATGGGGGACATGAAGACATTTAAAGAATTATTTTATTAGTTTTTATTTTCTTTTAATTTTCTTGTATTAGTTTTTATTTTCTTTTATTAGGCTTTTATTTTTCTTTATATGAGGTACAAGTAGTGCATGTGTCTTTTTTTCAATATAAACTATTGTAATTTTTTTGTTGGGATCAATGAATGGATTATCAAATTTTTGAGAGAATGAAACTCTAATTGAGTTCTTTTGAATTTTCGTGTGTGAGGTATGGAGTAGGAGAGTGATTCTTCCGGGTCCGAATCTAAATCTCCGTGTGTAATGCATAGAGTGGGTGAGCGATCAACTGGGTGAGAGGCTCGGAAAATCTTTATTTTTTCCCCCAATTTTTCAAACTCTAGATTAGTTAATTCCCAATCTATCTTAATCCCTCCACAAACCCTAATTTATTCTCCAAATCCCACAAACCCTAGCTTTTTCTTCTTCCGTCCTGCTTCAAATTAGTACCAGAGCAAACTTTCTGATTTCTTCCATAAATTCAAAACCCTAGATCTAGACTTTTCCCAAAATACTTGGTTTTCTTTGATCAGAAAAAAAAATCAGATATCCACGAACCTTAAATATGCTCCTAAGGATCTGGAAAATACTGTTCATCGAAAATCCCCAAAAATTCCCAAACTTCTCCGTTCATCATCCCCTCCACCTTCTTCACCCAAAAATCCTAACCCTAGTTCTGCAGCCGCCTCCAATCTAGTTGCCGCCACCTCGCTGCGAGACTACCACCCTGATCCCCTTGTTCTGCTCTTCGATCCGTGCATCTTTTCTTCTCCCTCAACCTCAACATCAAATCCATTGACCTCGCCACAACGACCTCACACCTGACACGCCCAACCTCTCCCACACACGCCAATATTGCTTCATCAACAAGCTTCACCGCCGACTAGAACTTTGACAACCAGTACCACACCTTGCCACGACTTTGTCGCGACCACGAACAACCTCCATCGACCTCGTCGTCGTGCCTCGATCATGCCAACATCTACCCGATTTGTTTGCAATGACATCAACACTTGATTAGATGACGAGATCGTCACCTGATTTGACCTCAACATCTCACCACCACTTCTCAATCATTGTTGAGTTCTTGTTGGCTTCTTCGCCACCGTGATCAGGTTGATAGCATCCCATCGTCCCTCCATTGTCACCGAGCCCTCGTTGGCCTCTTGCTTCTCGCCTGCAATAGCCAGATCTTAACTGTAAAGAACAATCGTGAGTCAAACTCGACAACTCAGGTTATTTAAACTGAACTCAACAGTAAGTCGACCCGCTTCTACAAAGTTGTTGTAGAGTTGACCAAACTCAACTTTGCATGCAAGACCCAACCCAACTTAAAACTGAAGGCCAGACCCGACCCAACCCTTTTGCAGTCTCCATATTGATTTTTGAGTCATTTCTTAGCCATTTTGAAGCCAATTTGAGCTGTTTTTAGGCCATTGAGTCGTGGGAGGCTCTCCTTCATGTCCTAATGGATCTTGCACTCATAATGGAGGCAATTGTCATTTCAACATGCCTAAAAGATTCTAAAACACTGCAATTGCAATCCAACCCGTTTCATATGCAGACTATTGGCAAATGATTTCAACTTTCAATTTTTGAAATTTGTGCGATGAAATGAGTAAGTGATTCACTTGAGTAAGATGTCCTAATTATTGATTTTTGAATTCAACCACCATCAGAGTCAGAGACATCTTTACTGTAGAGAACCAAAGGACAAGTTCTTTTAAAACCAGAGGACGAGTTTGTTCAACCAGAGGACGAGTTTGTTCAACCAGGGGAGAATGATAGGTGACATGAAGACATTTAGGAAGAGTTACTTTAATAGTTTTTATTTCTTATATTAGTTTTTATTATTATGCTTTTATTTTTCTTTATGTGGGGCATGAGTAATGCACATGTCCTCTTTTCTATATAAACTATTTGTTTGGATCAATAAATGGATTATTAAATTTTTGAAAGAATGAAACCCTAATTGAGTTCTTTCGAATTTTCATGTGTGTGACATGGAGTGAGAGATTCTCCAAGGTGTGAAGCCTGAATCTAAATCTTTATGAGCAATGCATGAAGTTAGGTGAGCGATCACCTGGATGACGCTCGAAATAATTTTTATTTATTCCCAAAATTTTCAAACTCTCTACTAGTTTATTCCCAATCTATCCCCTATCCCATCATAAATGATGCAGACAAGGAAGTGGAGATGCTGGATAGGTCTCGTTTTAGCACTGACGAATCCTAAAAGGAACCTTCAGGTAGGATAATACTTGAATCTATGAACAAAGAACTGAATCCACGGGCAAAAGATAACAACTCAAATTCATGAGCAATTTAAAAGGAAAAACTCAATTAAATTTATTAAAATATTGTGTATAAAACAAAGAATATAATGACATTTAAATAGGCTTTAAAAGTAGTAGTCTTATTTAACTAGGAAACTAAAACAAAAAACAATTAGGAATCTAATTGGACACGGAAACGAACTCCTAAACAGAATCAGATTTTTGGATACAGAGGTCGGTGACAGAGTTAGTCGACTAATGAATTTGTTAGTCGACTAATGAACAAGCCAAAAACTACCAACTCTATGTTGAACCAAATTAATCGACTATTGAGATTGGATTAGTCGACTACTGAGATTGGATTAGTCGATTACTAAGAGGGTTAGTCGACTGTTGAGAGGATTAGTCGACTATTCTTGATGATTAGTCGACTAATGCAAATCTTATTTGTTTATTGCCATTCTCTCCTACATCAGTCTTTTCCTCTTTAATAGAACTCGTTTTCGAGTTCCAATTAATTGAACCATAAATGATACCATCTTTAACAAACTCAGCTTGAGGAAAGTGCGATCTTAAAATCTTAATTCATCTTGATGATCTTTATCAAACTCTATGTAGTATTGCGTCATCGAATCTTCGATGTAATCATCTCGGATTGGTTGATAATCAATGCCAATTGGTTGGTGCTCCTCCATCATTCATCCATATACATACGCCATGCTCTCATACTTCAATGGTTTGCCTCCTTGATCTTTCAAAGTGCAATTGGAGATAGAACTTGGCATACCGTGCAGAACACGTGCACCCACGTGCTAATAGTAGGTGATATGAAGTTAAAGAATTTAAAAATTTTCATCTCTAGTACTCTCCTTCCACATGAAAGAATTTTTGAAACCATGAAGAATAGATACACCATGATGCTAAATATCTCTCATGGTTGGTAATCCTTCCAGAAGCTCGTTATGAACTTCTTTGAACTCTTCCAATGATGGTTCCACCTTGTGAATTTTAATAGTGGAGTTTCTTCCTTGACTAATACAACAAATTCCTACTTTGTTTCCTTTGATTCTACTAAAGACTCGCCTCGATTGCATATAGATATGAATTTAGACTTCTTTTGTAGGCTTTGGGGCGGGTGGAAATGGCCTCATAGCAACTCTTTTACCCCTCCAAGATAACACATAGATGTTCTCTTTACCTTTGTGGGTAGCGTCCACATCTTATTGTCATGGTCTCCCCAAAAGAATATGACATGTGTTCATGTCAACCACATCACTAACAACAAAATCTTGATAAAATTTGCCAGTTGAAATATGAACATGACATTAACATGTTACCTTGATGGAGTGGCCCTTCTTGATCCAGCCGATAGTGTAAGGATGAGGATGTGGTTCCGTCTCTAACTTCAAGTGCTCTACAAGTGCTCTTAGAACAGATGTTTTCACAACTTCCATTATCAATGAAGAGGTTGCATACCTTGTTGACTGAACACCTTGAATAGAAGTTTTGTTCATGACATGGTGTCGGGAGTCTTTGGTCGCACTGCAATATCTGAACATCAGAAGTTGTAGGCTCGATGGTTGTAAGGATGTATAGTAGCGGTGGTTGAGAAAAATTAGTTGATGTATGGTATGGGGATGGTCATTGTGGTGGATGCGAGGGTGGAGGTGGTAAAGGAAGGTTAGTTGACGGATGATATGGTGGTGGTTGTTGTCGTGGATGTGAGGGTGGAGGTGGTGGAGGAAGATGAGAACATTGAAGATCATGTCTTCTTCGGTACGTATCATCGGTTAGACTCAGTTATCAATCTTGATAGCAGTGTTCTAAATATCTCCGATATAACCCCGATATTGCGCCGATATTGCGTTTACGGCACCTAGCCGCAATGATTTGGCACATCCAAACCGATATAGCGTTTTTTCATCCAAAATCGCCGATAAATAGGCATGGACCTGATATATCGGCCGCAATTTCGGCGATTTTGGACCCGATATAGCGTTTTACACCCAATTTCTAGGTTAGGTACTTGGGTAATTCGAGTGATGTGACAATGTGACATTTTTGAAGATTCTATACTTGGATAGTGATTATGATTTATAGGCTTAATGTAAGTTATCGAGTTAAGTATATCTTAAATATATAAATATGATGTTTTATGTAGATTTATATAATTTATGTATATATTGTCTTATTGAGATGCGATTTAAGACAAGAAGATATGTATATTACAATCCGATTTTGACATCCGATTTTTGAAAATATCCCCGATATATCCCCATCTACGATAAATTTTTTCGGCCGATGTAGCCGCTGTGACTGCCATTTAGAACACTGCTTGATAGACAACTTCTTGATCTCTTGGACCATAAGATCTAAGGTAGATTTGATGGTGATGATGTCTCCTTTACCTACCTTGCAGAAGGCCCTTGCAATTCATTACCGTTTCCTGTCATGGTCGGAAAGTTGCCGAAGCTCTGATACCACTCGACGCAGACAAGGAAGCGAAGATGCTGACTAGATCTCGTTTTATTCCTGACAACCCTGAAAGGAACCTTCGGGTAGGGATAATACTCAAATCCCTGAGCAAATGAACTCGAACCACGAGCAAAAGATAACAACTTGAATTCACGAGCAATTTAAAAGCAAAAACTCAATTGAATTTATCAAAATATTGTGTACAAAACAAAAAAATACAATGACCTTTAAATAGACTTTAAAAGTAGTAGTCTAATCTAACTAGAAAACTAAAACAAAAATAATTTGGATTCCAACTGGACCCGACAACAAACACCTAAACAGAATCGGATTTTCTGATACACAGGCCAGTGATAGAGTTGGTCGACTAATGGCTTTCATTAGTCGACTAATAAAAAAGCCCAAAAATTGCCAACTATCTGTTGAGCCTAATTAGGCGATTACTAAGATTGGATTAGTTGACTACTCAGAGGGTTAGTCAGCTAGTAAGTCAACCATTGAGAGGATTACTCGACTATTCTTGATGATTAGTCTACTAATGCAAATCTTGTTTGTTTGTTGCGCTGCTCTCCTACATCAATATACTCTAGTTTCTTCTCCAAATCCCACAAATCCTAGCTTTTTTCCGTCCTAGACTTTTCAAGGACTCTTTAACTTTCTCCAATTCTCTTAGCCCTATGCTAAGCTTTGCCGCGAAGAGTGTGAATGTACTTTGGTCATTATATCATTTGTATAGGTCATAGTATTCAGGACTTGTAAATTTATCATGTATAACCAAGTGGGCAGTATTATTATTATTATATACTCTGTAAGGAGAAGATTGGCATGGCAAGCCTCCTTTCTCGTGTTGTCTAAGAAGTATGGACACAAACAAGGGACATGGATACGACAATGACAATTTTCTAAAAAAGTAGAACATTGGACACCTCAACGTGACACTGATTGATGTATATAGAGAATATGTAGAAATGACAAGAGGAAGTGCATATATTGCACATATATTGCATACACACATAAGATATGCTCTTCGACTTTGTTATAGAGTAGTTCAACATATTACACTTCTTATATCAGAAGAAATCTAAATTTATCTTAGCTTTATGCAAATCAATATTTCATTCAGTTTTTCCACTATGGTCTTTGAAGAGCATATTTATGAAGCAATAAATATATCAAACATGTAACAAGAAGGAAAAAAAATGTATGAGAAATGAAGGACACGTGCCGAAAAAGTTGCAACAAAGTATTCTAAACAAAAAACTATAGTATCTAATTAACTACATTTTAAAGGTATCCGAAAGCATTCAAAGAAGTGTCAGTATATGACACAGGTGTTGGACATGGGTGTGGTCCTATGGTAGAAGTGTCCGTGCCGCAACGCGTGTTCTATTCAGGAATAAGATGCTGGGACCCATGAAAAGGTGAATTGTTTTGCAGAGATATTTGGTTGCTTGGTTGGTATTATAGAATGTTTCGTGTATTTTTTCTTTTGGCTCCCCTGCTGTTAGCTCTGACTTCATGATTCCATATTTCACAGCATTGTTCAACTTTTTTAACTTTTTGTTTACTTTTTTATGCTTCGGTCACCAAGAACTAGTGCTGTTTGTGATACTCGCTTGTGCTGGCAAAAGTTATCTAATAAAGCAACAGGGTCTAACGACCATCTAGCGTTGCTGGGTGTTTTGACAGAACATTATTTTTATTTTTGCAGTTTCATAGTATGGAGTGTCAAATGGGAATAAACTTTAACTATATAACAAATGGACATATAAAATGGAAATATAAAACCCCAACTATAGCATTATCGTATTACTGAACATCCATGAGCACGCCTCATATGAAATTTCACTTTTCAGTCCCATAGAATGTCGTGTTTGATGTTATTCTTCTTTTGCGTTGGCAGCAGGTCCTCATGTGCCTCCCTGAAACGCACTGTGGCAGTTGAAGTTTACGTCCAATTCTAGAGCCGAGTTTGGAGCTCGCTGCAGGTGTAGTAATGAGGTGGATGTGCGGAGGTTTTGTTCAACTTGTTCAAGCATTTTACATGTGTAGCTTTCTTTGATGTAATGTACTGTGAACTACTGCTGCTATTACATTCTCGTTGTTGTTTGAACTGATATTTCAGACCAAATATTTGTAAACAAGAAGGTAAAGATGTCAGATGTTGTTTTAGCAAATAAACCCGTTCCTCGTATAGGAAGCTACTGAGCTGAATCAATATGATTTGCCTACAGATGGTACTTTCACAGTTGTTGGTTGATCTCAAAATGATAAATGTTTATCATGGACCCTTGTTTATGGATGCTCACTTCATGGGCAGAATTACTGAGCTGGTTGTTTTTCCATGCTTTTCAAGTGATCAACTCTCTTTGTTCATTAGGCTGGATAATTATTTTCTTTATCTTGTCTGTGATAAATCGCGAAAAATAAAATTGTTCCATCCAAGTCTTGATGAAGTGCTTCCTGAGTTTAACTGCTGAATCTATGAATGGATGTTAGTTATTGTGCCTTACAGAATCAATTTTTGTGTATAAAGTTATGGATATCGAGCTTCAAAGAATCAATCGTAGACCTAAATCTATTTATACATTTATTACGAATTGATCACAAAGAGGAAGGCAATTAAATCAAAATTAAAATGTGAAATGGTCCATCTGTGTTTCGATGTTCTTTAAGCATGAAACATAGATGAGTGTGGATTTGTCGCGGAAACAGCTTGGAAGTCTGCCACTCGATTTGCTTCTCTGTAGCGATTGCTTGAGAAGAGATACAGTGACCTCCTCTTGTAATCTCCATGTGGTTCATGATCTTGGTAAAGGATGGTGATTTTGTTAGGTCCTCTATATTCTTGTGAACTTGCTGCTGGCTCCAAAACAAACAGATAGAGTTCAGTTTGATTAATACGGAAGGATTCGAGGTCGAATCTTTCCCACTCAAACTCAATTCACGACATTCAAATATAAGATCTACTTTATTGAAGTTGATCTAACTAAAAATAAAAAATTAAGTGTTTTGAATATTTTTTACTCATCCATCAAGTAAGTGCAAAATGATGGCTGAAAATAGTATTTTACTTAAATCTAGACTTTAGACATATAAATTCTCGATCCGACCATTTAATCATGATCTAAACATTTAAAAAACCCCGCACACCAATTTTTGTTATGTTTCAAATATTATACAATATTAAACTAGCCACTCACTATTTCAGCCGTTCATTTTGCGCCTCCATGATGGATGGGCAGAAAGTATTCAAAACACTTTGATTTTTTTTTTAAGTTACTTTAAATAATGTAATAGGCACACATATTGTGTGTGCAGTAGTGATCAGGTGAAACAACTGACTTAGGTGAGAAGATGAGAACGGAGCACATGAGCCGTCAGATTATCTTTTGGGTGGTTAAAATTAGTTTTTGGGTTGCTTATGTTAGTTTTTGGATTGATTAATTTAGTGTTTGGATTTTAATTTTATTTCCTCGAATCTAATCTCATTCACTCAAAAATTAATTTGACGGCTCTTGTGCTCCCTTCTCATCTTCTCACCTAAGCCAGTTCAACGGATCACTAGTCTCTCTCTCTCTCTGTAGAGAGAGAGAGAGAGAGAGAGAGAGAGAGAGATTTGTGTCGTTCCTGAAGGATTCGAGGCCGAGTTCTTCTCACTCAAATATAACCCTACAACATCTCAATGTAAGATCCACTCCATTGAAGTTGATTTATATTACTTCAAGTAGCTAAAAACAAAAAACATGTATTTTGAATATTTTTTACCCATCCATTACATAGGCGTAAAATGGACGACTGAAATAGTGAGTTAGTTAGTTTAATAGTGTAGAATATTTGAAATCTAACAAAAATTTTATTTGAGGGTTTAAGTGTTTGGATCATGATGAAATGATCGGATTGAGAATTTGCATGCCTAAAGATATAGATCTAAGCAATATGCTATTTTCAGCAGTTCATTTTGCGCCTACTTGATGGATGGGCAAAAAGTATTCAAAATACATGATTTTTTATTTTTAATTATTTGAAATAATATAGATCAGCTTCAACAGAATGGATCTTGTGTTCCATTGTTGAAGGATTGTATTTCAGTGGAAAGAATTCGGTCTTGAATCCTTTCAAAATGACACAAGTCTATCCTATATGTGTGTGTTGTGTGTTTGGCTACTTCCGGAAGGATTTTTGCACGAATCCTTCTCACTCCAATTGAATGTTACGACATTCAAATACAAAATTCACTCATTAAATTTGATTTACATTATTTAAAGTAATTAAAAATCAAAACTCAAGTGTTTTGTGATTTTTTTATCGATGCACCAAGTAGACACAAAATAGACGGTCGAAAGTAACATATTACTTGGATCTTTGACTTCAGACATACAAATTATTGATCTGACCATTTGGTCATGATCTAAACATTTCAAAACCCTCATACATCAATTTTTGTTAGGTTTCAAATATTCTACACCGTTAAACTAATCAACTCACTATTTTGATCGTTCATTTTGTGCCTATTTGAAAAGTAAGCAAAAAGTATTCAAAACACTTGATCTTTTTATTTTTAGTTATTTTAAATAATATAGATTACCTTCAATAGAGAGGATCTTATATTTGAATGCTTTCGCATTGAATTTGTGTGGGAAGGATTCATGCTCAAATCCTTCCCAAAGATCCAAGCCTCTCTTTGTGTGTGTGTGTGTGTGTGTTGATTGCTAAGTATAACCTGATGGTCCAGATCACATCTTCTAGAAAGAGGTATAATATGAACCTTTTCAATAGCAGACTTGATTTTCCCTATCGGATGCGCTAGTTGAAATTTACTTCTTCTTTGTAGTACTTTTTTGAGCCATGTGCATTGAGTCAGCCCAATAAAGAGAGGTCCAGCTAACTGAGCTCATGACAGGTGTTCTCCACTGATGCTGTTACATGACATGCAAAGTACGATCCAAAAGAGAAAAAGGAGCAACTGGACTACAAAAGCTGCCTGGGCAGCTGCCAGAGCTTTGCCATAGCGACCAGTCAGTGGGTCAGTCACTGGCACTCTGAGGACCTGAAAAGCACTATTAAATTATAGGAAAAAGGCCACGTCAACAACCTGATTGTGTCACCTTAATTGACCAATATACCTATACAAACCCAAGCACAAATACTCTTGCTCCACCATTCTTGTATGGTAGGTCCTAATCACTCAGGCAAACTACTTTACTAAGGTTCACTTTGGATTCGGGTTGACTTAGGCATTAGAGGGTTTAGGTCGAGAGTCATCCAAACCTCCTTTGACCTATTTGCTATCTTTGTTGTGCAGGCAACAACTCGGCCTGGTATGACAAAGCACAATCCACCTCTCAACCCAACGCAACAGTCCACTGTAAGTCCACAGTCAAAAATTGCTGAAACAGTTGGCACCATCTATGGGAATCGGCTAGACAACCTGCATGATCGTCACAACCCAGAGTAAAAGTAAGAGTATGCAGACTGTTCGCTCGCATCATAACCCGTGAGGGGACACACATCCCACCCTTTCACTCGAATCCTCCTACCCCCAAGCCCTGGGAGCGATTAGGGAAAGGGTCCCACTCGTTAGTGGACCTGCCTTTGTCATGGTGGAGCAGTTCAATCAGGTCACCAACCAACTTTAGGCCTTTCCTTCCCGAACGAACAAATACAAAAAAGTGTTGTTCGGGGAGTTCTTGATGGTGAACAAGTAACTGAAAAGATCGAGAGGAGAGGCTTTGGCTCGAGACGCACATAACGCGAGGAAGGATTTGATGGAACCGATCGAAGTAGGGCATACTTGGCATAAAGCCACCCCCTGATACCTAGAATGGTTACAAGAAATGGGTAGAAAGGGAATCGTAGGTCAAGCTTGTTTGAACACATATATTGTATAATTGTTACTGCATTCTTACATTTATTCTTTAATAATTCCTACAACTCACTTGTCTTAATGTCTAAATTCATGCAGGATATAGTAGAAAGAAGATAAGCACAAATCCTAGCCGATTAAATCAGATTCTTGAGAAGATTTAAACATCAACTGAAGATAAAGCAAATCAACATGGATCAATTCAAATTCAAGTATTCTAGAAGCCATCATATCTAAAAACCGAATATATCAGATAAGATAATGCCATTAAAGTTTCAAAAGAAAAACGGATTTTTTGAAGACCCAATCAGTTTAATTGAGGATAAAAGGATATATTGTCAAATCCAGAACAGAATTCTAAGAGGATAAAAGAATAGAAGACAATCAGTGGACAAAATGCTCCAAGATCCTGGCCCTACGGTCGGGATATTGCCTCGAAAATGCGACAAAGACCGCGTTTTCGCAGCTGGCTTTTTGAATCAGGGAGAGCGTTTGCTCCCCCTATCTCTTTACTTTATCTCTTGTCCCCTTCTTCCTATAAATACATGTATCTTCAGAAGGCGGAGGGATGAATTCTAGAGAGAGCTTTAATTTAGGTTTTTCTTTTCTTTTTCAATATAATTTTTATTTTTTTTATAGCTTAGGTTAGAGAGAGTTACATGATTAAATGAGAGGAAGAGTTATTGTGGAGTGACACTATTGTAATCCTTCCTCAAGAGACTTATATTGAAGGTGACAATCAATGAAAATTTCTCACTTTTCTTCACTGTGATCGATCAAGCCGAAACTCTGCTTTCATTTATTTTTTTCTACCGTTTCACTTTATTTCAAGGCAATTTTTCAATACAATTTAACAACAGAGGTAAGTACTATTTTTTTCTTTTTCAGTTCATTAGTTTAGATTCACACATTTGAAAACAATGCTTTTCCTTTTCTATTTCTTCTTCTTCTATTTCTCTTTTTAATTTAATAACTTCTTTAATTTAAAATGACTTCAAATCATATTTTATCTTCCACATCTGTCTGACTTAACATAGTTTCATTTTCTTTTTATTTTAAAAACAAAGAATACTTTGAAATCGGTTTTTATAAATTAAAAGAAGAAACTTATACAAAGCTTCTATCGTATTCCCTCTCTGTGGATCACGACCCGTTAACCTTAGGCTACACGGTAGCATCGAGGATGTAGTATTGTTCCTAAACTTTGTATTTTTCTGTACAGGTTTGGCTCGATCAAAGCTCTATAGCCTTCTCATAAACACCCACTTGCTGACCTATGAGTTCACAAGCATTCTTTTGTTCGCCAACTTGAAGTCTAGGATACTCGGCGGGGGAATGGAAATAGTTGGGCGGGTTTTTGACTTCCTCAGAGTGCAACTCACCAGTATACTTAAGAGCTAAGTCAGCAAAGATAAAATTCCTTCCCTAAGAAGAAGAACCCCTCAGCCCTAGAGCCAGGTTCTTGATGCCCCAAAGCCATATCTACACTCTCACACCACAACAAATTCGACGCAGGAGAGGAAGAAAAATCAAGGCCCCATAGTCATATCCAAACTCGTTAGCAGAATCAAAAAAATTTGACATACAAGCACCCCAAAAGAAGCCCTAAAAAAATAGAGAAGAAAAACTTAAAGAGGAGACGAGAAAGAAAATAAAAGCTACTAACCTGAGAGAGGAGGCGAGGATGGGAAGCAGAGAGCTAGGGAGATTAGGTATTAAACGCTGGAAGAAGAAGTTTGAGAGAATTCTGAGGCAGAATTGGGGCAAGAAGATGAAGGAAAAAGGAAAATTTGATGACCACGCTTAAAACAAGCCACCGTTTGAGTGATAAGA
The DNA here is from genome assembly GCA_038442645.1 of Agave tequilana. NCBI lineage: Eukaryota > Viridiplantae > Streptophyta > Magnoliopsida > Asparagales > Asparagaceae > Agave > Agave tequilana. The sequence continues at coordinate 69,319 of JAVJIF010033252.1, read as the reverse complement.
TTTTTGGACAGGAACATGGGCATCGCTTCGAATCCTACACCTATCAATCTTTGGGTTGGCACCTCATGCTCTACGAAATCATTACTTCTGTAAAGATCATGTGTTGGCGGACCCACCGCTCTGTCTTCCAGTAAGAAATCAACACGTATTATGGCCCCCAAAAAGGAGTCCAACTTTGGGTGGAGTCGTGACTGTTCGATTTCTTCCTCTCACTCTCTCCCTCCCCCCTCCCCCCTTTCAAGCTCGGTATGTCGACCCCTGGCTATTCGAGCTGCAGGGCTTGAGGGACAATTGTTTGGGCCATGTGTGCTGGGTTGGCCTGATAAGGAGATGTCCAGCTAACTAAGCCCATGACAGGTGTTCTCTACTGATGCCTCAACATGAAAAGCAAAGAACGATGTAAAAAAGGGAGGGAAAAAAAAAAGAGCAGTTGACCTACAAAGCCGCCTGGGCGGCGCACCGAGCTCTGCCACAGCGACCAATCGACGGGTCAACCACTTGCACTCTGAGGACCTAAAAACCCCTCCTAAATTACAAGAAAAAAGGGGCGCTGATTGCGCCAACTGCTCGACTACCTCACTTTAATTTACCAATATACCCCTTCAAACCCAAGTATAAATACGCCTGCAGCGCCATTCTTGAGAGGTAGGTCCTAATCACCTAAGCAGTAGCTATTTTACTAAGATTCACTCTGGATTCAGTCGCATCAGAGGGTTTAGTTCGGGAGCCATCCCCATCTTTTCTGACCTATTTGTCATCTTTGTGGTGCAGGCCACCTCTTCCCAGCCCAATCCAACGGTCCACTGTAAGTCCACAGCCAAAACTCACTAAAACAATACTTGAGAATATAAGAAATGAGCTCCTTTCAACCGATCTTGATTACCATTACCATTACATTAGCATGTGCAATGTATCCAAATTAGGCAATTATCACTAATCATCCTACTCGAAATATTGACAAAACTTTTGTTACGCTCTTTAATATCACGACACTGTGTTTTCTAGATTCATGTCACGTGCTGACTCTTCGTGGTTTCCCCATTGCAAACTTTTAATTGTGCAATTGTTTTCGTGAATTTTTCTAAAACCAAATATTACATAAAATGCCAGCAACCGTTCATTCATTGTTGATAATTTACATAAAAGTTTAAACTAGTAGTAAATCTTGATCGTTAAATACGGCGTACAAATGGACCCCAGTGTCATGACAAGGTGTACAAATGGGTGCCTTTTAACTGAGTGCTCCAATCAGATGAGACCAAAGGCCGAGCGTGGGCATCTTTCAGCCGTATATTCCCCTTCACCGTCACCAACATAACACCCAAACCAATGGGGACTTTGATGAATCCACTCTCACTCTTACAATCCCCATCGCTTGTCCAATCCGAACCCGTACCCGTATCCGTACCCGGACCCGATTCAAGTGGACTCCACCCAATATCAAACTCATTAGCTCTCAATCATTCTCAGGCCCTGATCTTGCTTTTGGTGTTTTGTACGTGACTTTGCTTTTGGTGTTTTGTATCGTGTAACCCGTGATCAATTTTACTTGTTTTTTAAAAGTGCAGCAGTTTTGTTGTTGTCAATATTTGTGATAGAGGAAGGATTCTTGACTTAATATATAATCAAGACTAATTGGAGGGAGAGTTTTTTTTCCTGTCACTCATATAAAATTTTATTTGTCTGTTTGTTCTTCTTCTGTGAGAGAGAGAGCAGTGTCGCGCTCCGCTTTTTTTTTTTCCCTCTCTCAGCTCCTCTCTCGTATAATTCTGTCCCCTCTGACTAGGGATGGCAGACGGGTCGCGACCCGCCAGATCCGACCCGACCCAGAGTTAGCGGGTCTGGGTTAATCGAGTTTGGGTCGTAATCGGGTCGACCCGTCTGACCCGATTATTAAATGGGTCGGGTCGATCCAAACCTGTCAGACCCAATTATTCTCTCTCCTCCTCGGCCTCCTCGCCTCAATCTCCTTCGTCGCCACCCACGCCTCCTCTTCGCCTAAATTAAATTGTCAAAAAATATGCATGAGCCCATTTTCGAACCAATGATCTCTAATATATGAATTTAGTGCGATGACCAACTACACCACCAAACAATTTGATAACATAGTGTAAAGAATTTGTATTTAAGGTTTAATAATCGGGTCAAACGGGTCGGATCGGGTCAACCCGACTAAGTCCGAGTCGGGTCTGGGTCTGAATTTTTGACCCGTATAATAATCAGGTCGGACCGACCCGACCCGATTATTATACGGGTCGAGCAGTAATCGGGTCGGGTCGACCCAACCCGACCCAATTGCCACCCCTACCTCTGACCCACGCAACCCCTGTTCCACAGTGCATATTTTAAGCTACTACTAGCTCCCTCCCTGGTCCCCCGACACGCCTATCCCCTCCTTCAAAAGTACCACCAGTTTTATAAAATAATTACAGATTAAGCCATAGCCTTGAAGTTTTGTTTGCTTTCTTTTTCTTTTCCCTCCATTTTCTTGTTCTTGTGGTTTAATTATCATTACAGCTGTTAGTAGTAAAGAAGATTCCTTTTGTAGCAACTTTGAGCGCGATTGGTTGTCATAACAAAGTCATAAATTTTGCAGATGTGAGTGAATTACATACAAGTAAATTTTATGATATTTAGCTGTAATATAAAATTATAAGTGAGAATGTGTATTATGCTTTACGATACTTAACTGTCGTAATGTGTAATTGGTAAGTAAAAAAATTGACCACAAAATTGGCTATTCAGTGATTTAAAAAAATTAAGTAACTAAAAAAATAAAATAATTAATTTTAAAAATAAAGTAAGAATAATAAATATAATTAAAAATATTAAATATCAAATATCAAATAATTAAGTATTAAATTAAAGATTAAATAATTAAAAAGAATTAAATATTTAAAAATAAAATACTAAATACTAAATAATTAGATATTAAATAATTAAATAAATAAAGTAAATTTATTAAATAATTAAAAATATTAAATATTAAATATTTAAAAATATAATACATTAAATAATAAATATTTAAAAAATAAAAAATTGTAAATATTAAAAATATTAAAAATTAGATAATTAAAATTTTATCTAATAATAAAACTTATGAGATTTATATTAAATATTACTAATCTATAAATAAAGTAAGAATTAAAATAAGTGGAATACATTATATTAATTTAGTATTAAAAAATTAATCTTGAAATAAAAAAGATTCAAATATTAAAAATTACTGAGTTATTAGTAAAAACTTTAATCTAACAATTATATGTAATATAATAATTAAAAAAATTCTCATAATCTAAAAAAAATTAATCTAACTACAATTAATTGTTAGCAATACAAATTTACATGACCATAAAATTAACTCTTTGTGCTGCAAGTAGGCTGTAAGTGGGATTTACATAACCACAAATTAACTGTTTGTGTTCCAAGTAGATCGAAATTGGGATGCAAGTGTATTTTACGACTCATAGTCTAAACAAACGCTGTAAGCCGTAAATCGTAAGTTCGACTTTCGACCTTTTACGATGAAACAAAAACACCCTTTATTTGTATCAATATTGGCCTGTGAGAGAAAGTTACATGGGTTTTGTAACTTTGTACCCGAAAAAGATGATACAAAGTCTAATGAGCAAGGTAAAGTGTCAAAAAATTAGACGGACATATATAGTTATTGTTAAAATGAATTATACTAATTTTTTTTGGTACGTACATGTGCAATAAAAATAAAAATAAACATAATTTTTTCTATTTTAGATAGTGACTTTTCATTGTTTTATTATAGAAATTAACTATAATTCTTGAGAATTGAAAGATACTTTTTCATTCTGAATGCTCCGATTAATGCAACAAACACAATTATAATATGTAAACATATTTACCATTTCACACCATCAATTTATAAATTAAGTGTGAGCACAATAAATGCACGAAAATACTAACACGAATGCAATAAGACACGATACAATGGCTCGGGATCAGGCTGTATTGTGCGAGACCCGATATCTCATACCACATGACTCGCAATAGATGTATCCATGTTTTCTCACCATTGTAGGGCCTGTTTGGTTAAGGGTGGAAGTGAGGAAGTGAAGAAGTGAAGAAGTGGTAATAGTTTCTTTTGGAACTTAGGAATTGGTTAGTAAGTTTTCCGGTGTTTGGATGTTGTTGGGAAGTGTGGTTTGAAAAATGTTATGTCTTTTCCGGTGTTTGGATGGTAATGTGGAAGTGGAAGTGAAAAGTTAACCATAAAGTTGACCGCAAAATAATATAAAATAAAAATTAATTAAGAAAAATAAAAAATGGATTGTAATTAGAATGCAAGTGAGATTTACATGATCAAAAAATTAACTGTTTTGTGCTACAACTTATTACAAATGAGATTTACATGACCACAAAATTAACTGTAGCATTCTGAAAGTGAGGAAATGGTTGTATAAAAGAGAAAAGAGAAAGGAAAAAGGGTTTTCTTATTTTCTTTTCCGGTGTTTGGATAGATAGGGAAGTGAGCAATTATACTTCCCCATTTCCTTACTTCCGCACACTTTCTTGCAACCAAACAAGCCCTAGAGTAGTAACGTTTGTGGTTATTCTCTATTTTCCTAGAATTTTCAGTATTTTAAATTTTTGTGGTATTAAAACATAAACAGAAAACAAATTATTCTGCAATATTACTATATAAACAAACTAAAAGGAAAAAGTGATATCTGGCCTTAGAGAGAGCAGTCGTGATAGATCGCTATCCTAAAAGACTGAGACCTACCCTATCGCTCGGTGTTGAACGACTGTTATCGACCAACAGTAAAAGTCCCTGGAAAAGACCAGCATTCGGGCTTGACTGCAAGCCTGTGTCCCTACACAATTCGGAGCGGATGCCACAAAAACAGAAAGAAACCCGCAAAAAAGTAAGACAGGAGAGAAGAATTTTAGTTGCCTTCTCAATTGCAGCGAGAGCGCAAGAGAAAGAATGAAGAAGAGATGAGAGGAGAAGAGAGCTCGTTGTTGTGTCTCCTTTCGTTTTCTTCCACTTTGTTATAGGCTAGAGTAATAATCTGTTAGAGGTTTATCTGATCATGTTTTAACGATTATTAGTTAGTGAGTTAAGACTTAATAAGTAATTAGTCTATCATGAATTATTCAGGTTGTAACGGTCCCAGTTAAAATTTTCCATTTAACCCCAATTATCTCGTACAATCCAAGCGTGGGACCCATCAAGGTATAATACTTCCATTATAATCATCAGAAAACTCTACATTATACCTCAGAAATTCCAATAACATGTATGATCTAATCATGACTTATCACGCCAACACATATAGTTTGATAATCCGTAAGAAATGCAGTCTACAATTATCATATCAAAGTATATGTATATTACCAAGTTAGAGTCTAACAACAGGTCCTTTAAGATTTACAAGTCAAAGACAACATCCAACTAAAAGTACGCATGTTTATACAAAATCATATACATATCAAAAGTAACTTTTAGTGCAATGGCTCCGGTGGTGCTTGTCCCGCACATTTGCCCTTAAGCGGGTCCTTTGCCCTTGTCCAAACCTGAAGGTAGAATTAGAATAGAGTGAGCTTGACGGCTCAGTGAGTAAAACAATATTTAAATATGCCTATCAAGTAGGTCTACATGGCTAAATTATCCGGTTGACAAGTGTCATAATACTAATTATATAAAATTTCTTATTAGCCGAGAACCCACTTGAAACACAGTGATAAGGTCTATTAGTCGACTTATACCCTAATATAGTCGACTAATAATACCCGCCAGTCGACTATAGTTATAGCTATAGTCGAATGAAGGCAACCCAAAAGGATCTACTTCTCTGTTGGCTGACAGGATCCTATGTAGTCGACTACCCTTCCTGGTATAGTCGACTACCCAAGTCCTAGTCGACTTGAAGGTCCCTTATAGTCGACTAGTTGTGGGTCAAAAGTTGTGTTACTCTCTGTATGTCACCTATAGTCGACTACCCTCTCTGGTGTAGTCGACTACACCGTTTATTAGTCGACTTATAAGTCGACTGTAGTCGACTAATTATGTCCAAAACAGGTTGCCAACTCTCTATTTGCTCTCTGTATCTGAAGTTAGTCGACTACAGTCTGTCTGTAGTCGACTAACCAGGCTTTCCAGCAGTTTATCTGCCTATGTATCACACCTATAGTCGACTTATCCCAGGGACTTAGTCGACTAACCTATGTAATATTTGTCTGTATACGAAGTTATTCCAGATTCAAGGTTAAGGGTTTATATATATATATATATACAATCTTAACATAGAATTTCTATTGAGTCGCACCAATATACTTTATTGACCTTACATTGGGCTCCCCCTTCGGCCTCCTCCGGTTCAACCCGGTCCCTTCCTCCTACGCATCAATTCATGCAATAAATTTTTTCCCCTTCTACCACCACCGGTTCAACTCGGTCCCTTCCTCCAATGCGCTACCGCATAATCTCCCCTACTCGCACCTCCGATTCAACCCGGTCCCTTCCTCCTAACACAACAATCACATGCATTATATACTATCAATATGCTAGGATACATAAAGTAACAAGAATAAGTAAGTTTCGAAATCTTTACTTTTATGTCTATTTATCATAACACAAAGATTCATATGTTCTACTCACTCCTTTGAAGTGGTATGCTCTTCTTCAAGTTTGATATCCCGCTACAACGGAGTCGTTCGACCAATGACACTCCCCTTGACTCGTTCTAACGGTTCCTTGGAGGAATACAGAACCTTTTCTAGTATGTGGACTGAAGAGAAGTAAGTGGGAATTTGAGATGGGAAAAAAGGGTGTTTTTAAGAAAGGGAGATGGGGGAAAATAGGGCTGTTGGCTGCTGATATTGCTGCTGCCCTTTGTTGCTGCTGCTGCTGTCCCTTTGTTGCTGCTGCTGCTGCTCCTTTTGTTGCTGCTGCTGCTGCTCCTTTGCTGCTGCTGTTGCTCCTTTGCTGCTGCTGTTGCTGCTGCAGGAAAGGGAAGAGAGGGAGAGAGTTTGTGAAGAGAGAGAGAGAGAATTTGATCCAAAATGGTTTAATCCTCTTCACCCCCCTATTTATAGTCTCTAACTCCCCACAAAAATGTGCCAAGTGTCCCCTATACAACCCATCACTCTACCCTACACCATGTCCTATGTCAAGCTCCATGTCTCCCCCCCCTCTCCATGAGGTACAAGTATGGTGGGAGATGGTGGTAAGTTGACCACATGTGGGGGTATTCTTATACCTATATACATGGATGTATAAATACTTATGTATACATTTTTATACATACCCATTTAATAAACATGAAATAACTAGGGTATCAAGCATGCATACCATTTCCCATTACCCTTTAAGATATGAATATTTAGAAAAAAGGATGCTTAATTAAGGCAAGTGTTACATTCTACCCTCCTTATGGAAGTTTCGTCCTCGAAACTTAACGTACCTTGGAACAAATGCGGATAGGCCTTTCTTATCTCCTCTTCCAGTTCCCAAGTGGCTTCTTCTATGTTTTGATTTCTCCATAAGATCTTGATCAAGGAAATATTTTTGCTTCTCAATTGCTTCTCCTTGCGATCAAGAATTTGCACTGGTTCTTCCGCGTAAGACATGTCTTCTAGTATTTGCAGGGGTTCATAGGAAATTACGTGATCATGATCGGGCACATACTTTCTCAGTTGAGAGACATGAAATACATTGTGCATCTTTTCCAAAGCAGGGGGTAGGGCCAAACGATAAGCAACCGGTCCAATTTTATCCAGTATTTCAAACGGACCCACATATCTAGGGCTAATTTGTTCTTACCGCCGGTGCGTCTCACTCCCTTTATTGGAGATACCTTTAGAAAAACACTATCCCCTACCTCAAACTCCAGTGGTCTGCGACGATTGTCTGCATAAGCTTTCTGTCTGTTCTGGGCTGCTTTCATCCTTTCCTTAATTAGCTTGATCTTCTCAATAGCCTCTTGAATTACATCAGGGCCGAACAGTCTTCTATCCCAACTTCCTCTCAACAGATTGGTGATTTATACCTCCTCCCATACAATGCTTCAAATGGAGGCATACCAATAGTGGACTGATAACTATTATTATAAGCAAACTCCACTAAGGGTAAATAGTTGTCCCAACTTTTCCCAAAATCTAGTACACAAGTTCTCAACATATCTTCCAATATTTGAATGGTCCTTTCTGACTGTCCATCCGTTTGGGGGTGGGCTGATGTACTGAGTTGCAATTTAGTTAGGGGTGTAAATGGTACCCGCTTACCCGTTAACCCGACCCGAAATTATAGCTTAATTTCGGATTCGGATCTGAAAAGTAGGATCCAAATCAGTACCGGGTCGGGTTCGGATCACTGTATTATACTCCGATCCTATATCGGATCGGATTCGGATATAATAGATATCCAAGCCGCTAACCCGAAACCCGAATCAAATGTAAATAAAAGGCAAGAGTTTCCCAGATCCCAATTCCAACCCTAATCTCTCAGCCGACTTTCTAATTGAAGTTGCAGCCGCCCCTTCATCTTCTTCCCTCTCCCAAAAGTTTTCCAGATCTCTTCATCTTCTTTACTTTTTGGAAAAAGAGAAAATTAAGATCTCATAACTACCATACTTAGCTAGATCTAAAAGCTCCTCGAAGATGAAAAGGCACAAGGTACTTAATTATCACATCTTATTCTATATATTTCATTCTTTTTCTATTTTCTACACTTTCCCTCTTTGAACTCGGGGGATCTGAACTGTAAGTCTGTAAGTCCTCTCTCTCTCTCTCTCTCCCCTCTCTCTCTCTATCTCTGTTTCCTAATTTTTTTTCTTTGATCTCAATAGCAAGGATCATTTTTTCGATCGCAACAAAAATCATTTGTTGTCGCAACGACAACAGGTACTGAATTTTATTTTTATGATTTTTTGATTAAATATTTCCTGTATGCATCTATCCTTGGCCTAGCATCAAGATTGATCTCATTATTCTCTTGAATAAACTTTGGCTTAAATAATTAAATTTCTTGCTAAAGATTGATTTGTTGTTCTCTTGGACTGTGATTTTAATTTCTTACTTAAGTTGCGATTTTTGTGACTTTTTTCCCAGATGATATGTAGTAGTTTATTTAACATAAACTCCAAACAACTGATCAGAGACTTAATTTCTTGCCAAAAAAATTATTTTTTGCTCCCTTTGATTGTGAATTTAGTTTCTTGCTTAAGTTGTCATGTTTGTAACTTTCTCTTTAGATCATATATAGTATTTTTTTTAATCATGTACTAAAAAACAATTGATATGAGATATGTATCTAAAGACTTTTAGAATAAAGAAAAGAACTAGTAAAATCTTCTATAAGAAAAATAGATTTATTTAATTCTTTTAGAAGAAAGAAAAAATAATAAATCTTATAATTAAGCTGAAACTTTTCTTTATTTAGAACTAATTTACTGAACCATTTTGCACATTATTCATTAGTTCATGTGTTTATTCTTATTTTTGTTTCATAATTTTGTCCTATCTAATGACTTAATATTTTTTAAAATAATATTGTTGTAGATAATGTAAATAAATTCATATTATTGATATTTTGTATGTCCTTGTTTGTTTGTTTCAGCATGTCTGAAAATATTGTTGATGATGGAAAAAATACTAATGAAGAAACAACAAAAGACTCTTCAAAATCTACCAAAAGGAAGCTTAGGTCTCTTGTATGGAATGATTTTACAAAACAGGAAAGAGATGGAAATTGGGAAGCAATATGCAATTATTGTAAAAAGGTTTTGACAGGACAATCTAAGAATGGAACCACTCATTTAAAGAATCATTTAAATTCTTGTTCTAGCTACAAGAGAACCGTAAAAAGGAGCGGTGGTGTTGGACAAATGCTTCTGAAATCTGGTGAAATAAAGCTTGATGGAAGTACTGATATCGAATGTTTTAAATTTAGTCAAGAATTTAGCCGTGAGGAACTTGCTCGCATGATTATATTACATGAGTACCCTTTCTCAATTGTTCATCAGCTTGGTTTTAAAGCTTTTGCTCGGAGTCTTAATCCAGAATTTAAGTTTGTGTGTCGCACTACAATTAAAGAAGATTGCATGAAGATTTTTGAAAAAGAAAAGAGTAAGTTGTATGATGAATTTGATAAACTTCAATGTCGAGTTAGTCTCACTTCTGATATGTGGAGTTCTAATAGAAATATGGGATATTTATGCATAACATGTCACTATATCGATGACAATTGGAAGCTTCAGAAAAGAATAATTAGTTTTATGCATGTTGAGGCACCACACACTGGGGATGCTATTACAAAGGTCATCTTAGAAAGATTGTATGATTGGAATCTTGATCGAAAGCTATTTAGTATAGTATTGGATAATTGCAGCACAAATGATGTGATTGTACGGGAGCTTCAGAAAATCTTTTCTGCTAAAGGTTCTCTTCTTTTCAGTGGTGATCTTTTCCATGTTAGGTGTTGTACTCATATTCTAAACCTAATTGTTCAAGATGGATTAAAAGAATTAACTGCTATAGTATACAAGGTGCGTGAAACTGTAAAGTATGTGAAAGGTTCTCAGGCTAGACTGGAAAAATTTCAGAAGATTGCAAAACAAGTGCATGCATCAAAACAATCATTAATTGATGATTGCCCTACGAGGTGGAATTCAACTTATCTAATGCTTGAAAGAGCTTATGATTTAAAAGATGCAATTTCACGCCTTGCAGAATTGGATAACAAGTTCAAACATGCACCATCCATTGAGGAATGGGAAAATGTTGAAGTTATTTTGGAATGTTTGGAGGTATTTTATGATGTGACTGAAAAATTTTCAGGTAGCAAGTATTCTACTACAAATATCTATTTTAATGATATTTGTACCATATATGTTGCTTTGAAGGAGTGGTTGCACAGCCCATATCCATTTCTTGTTTCCATGGCTGGAAAAATGATTGAAAAATTTGAAAAATATTGGAAAATAACCAATAATGTTTTGACAATTGCATCTATTTTGAATCCTTGCTACAAAATGAAGTCAGTTGATTACTTTTTCAATTTGATATATGATGCTGAATTTGAATGTGAGCTGAAAATAAATGGTATCCGAAATGTTTTGAGAACTCTCTACAATGAGTATGTTGTCCGTCATTCTCAAGCCAATCAAGGGACTTCTTGTGGTGGTTCTGTTATTGGGATTCATAATGTATGCCTTTCTAAGGGATTTACAAGCAAAAGGTTGGCATCTGCGAGAGTGGCTCTTGATCAATTTATAGAAGAAAGCTTATCTAGTGCTGTACTGAAATCTGAGCTGGATAAATATCTAGAGGAACCAGTTCACCTTTTCAAAAAAGGTGAAAATGACAGTTTTGATATCTTGGAGTGGTGAAAGGTTAATGCAGGTAAATATCCCGTACTTTCTATGATGGCTCGAGACATTCTGGCAATTCCTATTTCAACTGTTGCTTCAGAATCCGCATTTAGTACTGGTGGTAGAGTAATTAGTGCACATCGAAGTTCTATGACATCATCTACTGCACAAGCCTTAATTTGCACTCAAGACTGGATAAGAAATAAAATTATAGGTAAGATTTGAGTTTTCTAGTTTTTCTTTATTTATTTGCCAAGTCAAGTACTATTTAATATTTTTTGAGTTTCCTTTTATTTATTTGCTTACTCATTTTGTCTATATCTATTAACAGATTCACAATTAATGGAAGAAGAGGATGGTCTTTCCACAATTTTTAGGGCAATTGCTTTGGATTCTGAGTTTGATAGAGGTGGAGCAATGGATGGGAATGATGATTCAAGTATCTACTCTCAAATTGGTGAACTATTCAAGTTCAAGCCTTTTCTTTTTCATTTTTGGCTCTATATTTGAGTTTGTTAATGATTTTCCATATTCTTACAGGTTGAAACTTTCATTGGTTGGATAAAACTAAAATTACAAAGTGGTAAAGGTAAAACAAGAACAAAAAAATGCACAATTAAATCATTTATTTGAGTATTAATTTTTGATTTATTTGTTAGTATATATTCCTAGTCTTTTTTACTTGTGCAAAGATTTTGTGTGTTTTATATGTTCAGAATTTTTTCAGATTTATGATAAGCTATCTTCGCAGCTAACAAAGAAAGAATTCAGCAACAAGCTTATCTTTTCGGAGGTAAAAGTGAAACAAGAAAGAAATGCAATTAAATTATTCATTTGAGTATTAATATTGATTTATTTTATTAGCATACGTTCCTTTAGTCATTTCTAATTGTGCAAAGATTTTTTTTATTTTTTACATGTGCAGGTTTCTTCAGATCTACCAAAAGCAAACCAACATCTATCAAAGAAAATTTTAGAAGCAAGCCATATCTTTCACTAGCTTATAGGATTTTGTTTCTCTTTTTTCCTTCTTCTTAAGAACAATATCTTGTGTGGAGAAACAATGTGTGAGCAGATTAGACTCATTAGCCTTTATCTAAAAGTAATTATTTTGTGGTTTTAAATTTTGTTGCTGGATCAAAGAAATTGCGATAATGTTGTTTTTGTAAGACAATATGTTTTATTAATCCAAGTTTATGGGTTGGTATTTGAGTTTTATAAATTATTAACATGCAAGTTTATTGATGAATTGTAACAGATTGTAATTGTATAGTTTGTGAACATTGTGGCTACAGGTACAATGTCCTATAGGGATTTCAAATTTTTGTTTTAGTTATTGGCAAATTTTGTAAGTATATATGTTGAAACTATTTCATTTAGAAGAAAAAAAATCCGAAACCCGAATCCGAACACAGCTTTCATAACGGGTACGGGTCGGATTCGGATCCTACTCTTGTTAACGGGTTCGGATTCGGATTCGGGTATATTGTACCCTATCGGGTTCGGATTCGGGTTCTACCTGAACCCGATCCGAACCCGACCCGTTTACACCCCTAAATTTAGTGCCCATAGCTTTGGACAAGCTCTTCCAAAATTTGGATTGAAATCTTGGGTCCCGATCTGATACAATGGATTCAGGTACTCCATGTAATTTAATTATCTCTCGGACATATATCTGAGCCAGTCTTTCCATTGAATAATTGATCCGGATAGGCAGAAAGTGGGCAGATTTAGTAAGTCTGTCCACTACTACCCAAACTGTATCCAGTCCTTGGGATGTCCGAGGAAGTCCAGTGACGAAATCCATAGCAATTTGACTCCACTTCCATTCAGGAATAGATAAAGGCACCAACAAACCTGGGGGCTTCTTATGTTCTGCCTTTACTTGTTGACAGATTAAACATCTGTGGACAAAATTAGAAATATCTACTTTCATTCCATCCCACCAGAAGTTATGACGTAGATCTTGATACATTTTTGTACTCCCTGGATGAGCGGTATAAGGTGTACTATGAGCCTCTTTCATTATTTCTTCTTTGATCTCTGTCACATCTGGCACACATAATCTGTGTCTGAATCGCAGTACATCTCCTTCTATTTGAAACTCTTTGAGTTCTCCTTCTTGTACTTTCTTCATAATCTTCTTTATTTGAGCATCTCCTTATTGGGCCTCTTTGATCTTGTCGTATAGATTAAATTGAATACTTACTTGATTCAGTTGATACTCAGAATTAGAAGGATCAATGACTCGCATTTCTATTTGCATTTCTTCTAGATCCCTTAATATTCTTGCTTGACGAGTCATCAAGGCGGCCAGGGTCCCTCCTGATTTCCGGCTCAAAGCATCAGCCACCACATTGGCCTTCCCAGGGTGGTATTGAATAGTAATATCATAGTCCTTCATTAGTTCTAACCACCTCCTCTGCCTCATGTTCAGTTCTTTTTATGTGAAGATGTATTTTAAACTCTTATGATCAGTAAAAACTTCACAAGACACTTCATACAAGTAATGTCGCCAGATCTTTAAAGCAAAGATCACAACGGCTAATTCTAAGTCATGAGTGGGGTAATTTCTTTCATGGTTCTTCAATTGTCGGGATGCATAGGCAATAACTTTTTCATGTTGCATTAACACACATTCCAATCCCAGTTTTGATGCATCACTAAAAATGTCAAATCCTTCAGTCCCCGAAGGTACAATTAAGACAGGAGCAGATGTCAGCTTGGCTTTAACCTCCAGGGAACTCCTATTTTGTTCTTCTCCCCATGCAAACTTCTTATTCTTTCTAGTTAATTGGGTCATTGGTGTCACAATTAGAGAAAATCCTTCTACAAATCTTCTGTAGTACCCAGCTAATCCCAAGAAACTTCGAACTTCAGTAACATTAGTGGGTCTAGGCCAGTCTCGGATTGCTTCGATTTTTACCGGGTCTACTGATATTCCTTCCTTAGATATAATATGGCCAAGAAACCCTACTTGCTCTAGCCGAAATTCACATTTCTTTAATTTTGCATAGAGTTGCTTCTCTCTCAAGGTTTGAAGGACAATTTTAAGATGTTTCTCGTGATCTTCTGTATTCTTTGAATAGACCAGAATATCATCAATGAATACCACTACAAATTGGTCTAGATATGGTTGAAACATCCGATTCATTAAGTCCATAAATGCTGTCGGGGCATTAGTGAGTCCAAAAGGCATGACTAGAAATTCAAAGTGTCCATATCTTGTCCGGAAAGCCGACTTGGACACATCTTCAGGTTTGACCTTCAACTGATGATACCCCGATCTAAGGTCTATCTTAGAAAATACACAAGACCCTTGTAATTGATCAAATAAGTCATCGATTCGAGGAAGAGGGTACCTATTCTTGATAGTTGCCTTATTCAATTCCCGGTAGTCAACACATAGTCTCATACTCTCATCCTTCTTTTTTACAAATAGTACTGGTGCTCCCCAGGGAGATACACTTGGCCGAATGAAACCTTTGTCTAATAAGTCTTGCAATTGAGTTTTAAGTTCTTTCATTTCTGCAGGGGCCATACGATATGGTGCCTTAGAAATTGGGGCAGTACCGGGTATTATATCTATTGTAAATTCTACTTCCCGATCTGGGGGCAGGCCTGGTAAGTCTTCCGGGAATACATCAGGGAACTCATTCACAACTGGGATAATCTCAATTTTTATATCAGTCCTGGTGGTATCCAACACTGAAGCCAGAAATCCTTGGCATCCTTACTTCATTAACTTGGTGGCTTTGATGGCTGATATGTGAGGTATATCATAACTAACTTTTTCTCCTTCAAAAATAAACTCCGGAGTCCCTTCCATTTTAAAGATAATTCTCTTCTTATTACAATCCACATGAGCACTACAGGCAGACAACCAGTCCATTCCTAATATGGCATCGAACTCCATTTCGCCTAGCTTAATCAAATCAATAGATGTCTTCATTTCTCCAATTATCACTTCACAATTCGCATATCTAGTGCTAGCTATCAAATTTTCCCCTATAGGTGTGGACACAACCAACTGAAATCCTAGGGGTTTTGATACTTGATTTAGTTTATAAGCAAAAATACTAGATACGAATGAATGAGTAGCTCCAGGGTCAAACAATGCATGGGCAATATGTCCTGATACGGAGATCATACCTTCCACCACTGCATTTGAGGCCATTGCTTCCCGGTGGGTTAATGCGAAGGTTCTGCCTTGCACCCGTGGTTGCTGAACCGATGACTGAGTTGCAGCAGGACGTGGGGCATTACTGGGCGGCATGAAGTTACTGGCTTGTCTTCTGGGAGGATTCATCCTCATGGTTGGCCTCCCACTTCCTCTACTCGGCCCTTGGCTTCCGCGCCTTGTCAGACAGTTTTTCCTTAGATGTCCCACCCCTCCACAATTAAAACAAGATCTATCTAGGAGGCAGTTTCCAAAATGGTTTACTCTGCACCTCTGACACCAGGGAGCCTCCGAGATTCTGGGATGGGATGCAGAGGTAGCTTGTGTCTTCGAGGGAGTGTCTCTATTTCTCAACCATGTTCTCCCGCCTCTGGCCCCTCCTCCCCTATGAAAAGTGGTATTAAACCCAGACCCCTTGCCACTGGTGGATCCTGATGCCATCATCACTGGGGGTCCTTGATATCGGGGGCGCTTAGAGTTGGGAATTTCTTTCACCCAGTCTTCCTGACCTTCCTGCATGTCCATTTCTACCTCCAAAGCTCTTTCTACTGCCTGGAGGTAATTCCTCAGTTGTAACGGAATCAGTCGGCCACGAATCTCTAATCTTAGGCCCTTTACGAACCTCTTCGTCCTTTCTGCTTCACTCCTTACCAAGGCATCAGCATACCTGGATAGCTGAGTGAATTTCTGATCATACTGGGACACATTCATAGAACCTTGACGCAGTTCCAAGAATTCTGTCGCCATCTTATCTCTGGCCATCTCCGGGATGTATTTCTCAGTGAATTTGTTCACCAAAAATTCCCAAGTGATTGATTCCCTTGCATTCTTCATACTATGCTTCACTGCCCTCCACCAATGTTCCGCTTCCTTTTGGAACATAAAAGAAGAGAAGGATACTCTTTGTTCATCAGTGCAGTTCATAACGTCTAGGATCTTCTCTATTTGGAGAAGCCATGCTTCGGCTTGCAAGGGGTCCACCTCCCCTTCAAATACGGGCGGTTTCATTTTCTGAAACTGCTCCAGTGCTCGGTGGGAGTTATTATTACTCGCTCTGGTCATTAATTGTGCGAGCCACTCCGGCATCACCCCTGGAGTTCCCTCATTCCCTCTTACTTGAACTTCAGAGTCTCCATCATTGTTCACGGGGTGTGCGCTCCCCATCTCACTATAGTGTGTCGTATCGAGCGACAGGGACTCATCAGGTGGTAGTTGGTTCAGATCCATGCGTTCTTCCTATAAAAATAAGGGCGTCTAATCAACATACTACACAATTAGAAATGAATTGGGATAAAACTTTAGTCTCATGTAATCATGTTAATAATATCACTTTTGCAAACAAGCAACTTGTTATATATATATATAGGTACATCCATCATGGATACAAAAGGTGTTATACTGACATGCCTACCTTCTTGGATATCCAGACTAACCCATGTGCATTCATTTGATATATGTCAGGGTACATATAACAACCCTAAGGATATCCATCACCTAACATACTAGGCCTATACATATATATACATCAAAAAGTGTCGGCTCAAAGGTTCACCCTTCATAGGGTAGGGTATCCCCACTTGAATCTCCACTAGTGCTGCTGCTATCATCCATATCTTCCTCGGGGTCTTCTTCCGGTGATTCGTCCCCGGCGCAGCACCAGTCGTCTAGATCATCATAAAGGTCCATATCATCTTCTCACGTTTCGTTCCAAAAGACGCCTCCATATGTAAATCCTCTTCGGGTTTCTTCTTTTATTGTGCTAGAGTGCTCCGTCACTGATATCTCAAGTGAATCTCCCACAAAGCTCTCTGTGTCAACATTGGTTGGTTCAGGCTCATTAGATGCCTGAGACTCAACCTCCTCATAATCGACGCAGTTTAGGGGTACAATCGTTTCCGCTGGATCAGTTTCGTCTGACTCGTACCCCCAATCCATGGAATCCGCCACCCAGCTCTCACTCGAGCTATCGGAGCTAGAGACTGGCCAACATACATCGGAGTCCCCCATCTACATGTAAACAAAAAGGTCGTATCAATCTCAAACCCATGAAATAGTCTCAACATACGGCTATCATCAAGAAGCAGCATATATAGACATACTTGTAACTATACTTATCCTTAGTCTACTCATAAGTCTCATGTCTTTAGGATAACTTAGATTCAATAGATAATTTAATGCATTTCCTTGTCACATAAGACCAACTACTTAACTATGATCACATGTCTGCACATATAAACCTAACAACTTCATCATCTCTTACTCCTTCCACTTATAAACCTTTGCTCTGATACCAACTGTAACGGTCCCAGTTAAAATTTTCCATTTAACCCCAATTATCTCGTACAATCCAAGCGTGGGACCCATCAAGGTATAATACTTCCATTATAATCATCAGAAAACTCTACACTATACCTCAGAAATTCCAATAACATGTATGATCTAATCATGACTTATCACGCCAACACATATAGTTTGATAATCCGTAAGAAATGCAGTCTACAATTATCATATCAAAGTATATGTATATTACCAAGTTAGAGTCTAACAACAGGTCCTTTAAGATTTACAAGTCAAAGACAACATCCAACTAAAAGCACGCATGTTTATACAAAATCATATACATATCAAAAGTAACTTTTAGTGCAATGGCTCCGGTGGTGCTTGTCCCGCACATTTGCCCTTAAGCGGGTCCTTTGCCCTTGTCCAAACCTGAAGGTAGAATTAGAATAGAGTGAGCTTGACGGCTCAGTGAGTAAAACAATATTTAAATATGCCTATCAAGTAGGTCTACATGGCTAAATTATCCGGTTGACAAGTGTCATAATACTAATTATATAAAATTTCTTATTAGCCGAGAACCCACTTGAAACACAGTGATAAGGTTTATTAGTCGACTTATACCCTAATATAGTCGACTAATAATACCCGTCAGTCGACTATAGTTATAGCTATAGTCGACTGAAGGCAACCCAAAAGGATCTACTTCTCTGTTGGCTGACAGGATCCTATGTAGTCGACTACCCTTCCTGGTATAGTCGACTACCCAAGTCCTAGTCGACTTGAAGGTCCCCTATAGTCGACTAGTTGTGGGTCAAAAGTTGTTTTACTCTCTGTATGTCACCTATAGTCGACTACCTCTCTAGTGTAGTCGACTACACCGTTTATTAGTCGACTTATAAGTCGACTGTAGTCGACTAATTATATCCAAAACAGGTTGTCAACTCTCTGTTTGCTCTCTGTATCTCAAGTTAGTCGACTACAGTCTGTCTGTAGTCGACTAACCAGGCTTTCCAGCAGTTTATCTGCCTATGTATCACACCTGTAGTCAACTTATCCCAGGGATTTAGTCGACTAACCTATGTAATATTTGTCTGTATACGAAGTTATTCCAGATTCAAGGTTAAGGGTTTATATATATATACAATCTTAACATAGAATTTCTATTGAGTCGCACCAATATACTTTATTGACCTTACATTGGGCTCCCCCTTCGGCCTCCTCCGGTTCAACCCGGTCCCTTCCTCCTACGCATCAATCCATGCAATAAATTTTTTTCCCCTTCTACCACCACCGGTTCAACCCGGTCCCTTCCTCCAATGCGCTACCGCATAATCTCCCCTACTCGCACCTCCGGTTCAACCCGGTCCCTTCCTCCTAACACAACAATCACATGCATTATATACTATCAATATGTTAGGATACATAAAGTAACAAGAATAAGCAAGTTTCGAAATCTTTACTTTTATGTCTATTTATCATAACACAAAGATTCATATGTTCTACTCACTCCTTTGAAGTGGTATGCTCTTCTTCAAGTTTGATATCCCGCTACAACGGAGTCGTTCGACCAATGACACTCCCCTTGACTCGTTCTAACGGTTCCTTGGAGGAATACAGAACCTTTTCTAGTATGTGGACTGAAGAGAAGTAAGTGAGAATTTGAGATGGGAAAAAAGGGTGTTTTTAAGAAAGGGAGATGGGGGAAAATAGGGCTGTTGGCTGCTGATATTGCTGCTGCCCTTTGTTGCTGCTGCTGCTGTCCCTTTGTTGTTGCTGCTGCTGCTCCTTTTGTTGCTGCTGCTGCTGCTTCTTTGCTGCTGCAGGAAAGGGAAGAGAGGGAGAGAGTTTGTGAAGAGAGAGAGAGAGTTTGATCCAAAATGGTTTAATCCTCTTCACCCCCCTATTTATAGTCTCTAACTCCCCACAAAAATGTGCCAAGTGTCCCCTATACAACCCATCACTCTACCCTACACCATGCCCTATGTCAAGCTCCATGTCCCCCCCCTCTCCATGAGGTACAAGTATGGTGGGAGATGGTGGTAAGTTGACCACATGTGGAGGTATTCTTATACCTATATACATGGATGTATAAATACTTATGTATACATTTTTATACATACCCATTTAATAAACATGAAATAACTAGGGTATCAAGCATGCATACCATTTCCCATTACCCTTTAAGATATGAATTTTAGAAAAAAGGATGCTTAATTAAGGCAAGTGTTACACAGGTAGTCTGAAACAATCACAGAATGAAAAATAAAAAATAAAATGGCTCAGGATCAGGGTAGCTCGCGCCCGCTCTGACGCCAGGGCGTGAGCTGGAGGGCAGGTAAGATGAGAAATGAATGGTATATAAACTACCTTCTTTCTCATCTTCTGTCCCATGTGAGACTAACTATGTAAGGTGAACGAACACTTAGTTAAAAAAACTCAAGATTTTCTATGGGGCTGCAAGTAAGGCTTCTTTATGTGTTCAGTAGTCTAAGCTTCAAATATAGTTTGCATCTGATCATGATCTGTTCTAATAAAATAAAAGATTATTTCTATATATACCCTCCAAATCTTTCGTATTTATAAAATTACCCCCAAAATTCTCATATTTTTAATATTACCCTCCTAATTCTATAATTTGATTAAAATTACCCCACCACCAGTTAAGAAATATAAAAAAGAAATATTCCATTAACTTTGTTGAAATTCCTTTAATACCCCACATTCAATTAATATCATTCTAATTAAATCTAATTGATCAATTAATCGATTGATCGGGTGAGTGGGGAGAGAAGGGCAAGGAGGGGTCATCTCGAATCCCCACCCATACTCACAAGATCTTTTCCTTTCCCTCACAAACCCCCTTCTATAGGTCATCACCAAAACTCAATTTCCTCACTCTGGCAACATACCCAGATGTTATTCTAGCCTCAAAATCGAATTCTGATCAACAAATCATCAAATTGCTACAAAAAGAAAAGCGCTCAAGGTAATCATACAATAATTTAATCCAAACCCATTACAAGAATACTCATGCTGTCAAGTCCCTGGCACTGCTGTGCCAAATGTAATTCATTGGTTTGCACCCGAACAAGGCATCCTATGCCTGCTTGATTGATGCCCTTGGGAGCCTGGAGAGGACCCTTGAGCTCGAAGTCGTGTTCCGAGAGATGAATTGGTTGGGCCTCTGACCAAGCTTGAAAGACTACAATGTTCTGTTGAGGGGATGCTCTTTGCGTCGCAGAAGAGCAGCTTCTTCACTAGCCCATGAGTCACCGCCATCACGCCAAGTGATGCTCGCTCTTCTTGATATTTCATTGAATCTATTCTTTTTGTTCTTAGTTTAGATGCTTAATTTGTTTGTGACCTAAATGGATTTAGACCGATGAGGAAGAAAGTGAGGAGGAGGGGTGGCACTGGCGGCGAATGGGTGGGTGAGCGAGTGGGTTTGAATGAATCTGTGAGGAAGAAGGAGAGAAATAGAGGGATTTGATCGGTTTAGAAATTGACTCCCAATCCTCTTTCTAAAATCAAGATCCGACTTCTTGAAACTGAAATGAAATTGATGAACTGAATTGGTTGCATTTGGGGTAAATTTGATAAAAAATTGAGGTTAAAAACGTAATTGTATTTTAAAACTGTTAAAAAGATAATATCAGGATAAATTTGATCAAATTAAAGAATTAGGAGGATAATTTTAGTAATATGAAGATTTGGGCGTTAATTTTAGAAATATAGAAGATTTGTGGGTATATAGAGAAATAACCCATAATTTGTTAAAATATCTGCAACAAAAGCTATTTTGTAGGTGGCAAATGTGTAAGACAATATTTTACAAATTAAGGGTAATTAAGGCACTAAAAATTAGCCCCGTCACCTTGTCCATGTGAGCGGATATTGCCACCCGAAGAAATGAGAAAGGCACCCCATAAAATATTTAGATGGAGGAAATATTTTCACCCCAAAGAATTATGAAGGCACCTCAGGATTAAGACACCCCATTTTGTGACAAAGGCACCCTACTCAAAATCAAAAAATGACCCAAAAAACTCTTCTTTTTCTTCTCCTCTTCCTCTTCCTCTCCCTCCTCGCCGGCGACCCGGGACTTACACTCTCGCCGGCGACCACCTCCCTTCCCGGCGAACCCTTCCCCTCTCTCCTCCCTTTCTTCTTCTTTCTCCTCCTCCTCCTCCTCCTCCCCCCTCCCCTTGGCCTCCTCCGCTCCGCCTCCCCTCCGCCCGCCCTCCCCCCAACCCCCGGTTGGCCTCTCCCTTGAGAAAATAAGAGCATTCATTTACAAATTATTTTACAGTAAAACAAATAACTAAAAATGAAAAAGAGATTTTCTGATATACAATATTATGAGTTGCAACTCAAAACAAAAACTTTTAATGTGTGAAGTTCCTTCTTCATTCTCCTCTGGGATGGCAATATTCCCTCCCCTTGTCCTCCATCCGGCCCTGTCCTAGGTTGCCTGCTTAAAGCCCATAGCCGTTGAGTACAGACGAGGCAGCTTTATGCGATTCCGAATCAACACCCTTATCGTCTAGCTGTAATTAATATCTAACTAAAGGGCATTTTCGTCACACCTGCTTCTATATAAAAATTTCCGACAGGGTTTTCTTTTTTCTCTCCCCCTCTCTTTTTTAGAAGAGCCTCCGCAGAGAGAACCTGTGGGCTGCTTGAAAGCAGCAGGAACAACAAGAAGAGAGAGAAAACTAAATTTTAGAGAGAGAAGCAGGGTTTCTCGCTTCTTCTCTTTGAATCGGAGCTGCTGCAGAGATCCGCCGTGGCCGAATCTTGATCTCTCACTCAGCGATGCTGCGAAAAGACTAAAGGGCAGTGGATCGTACGAGCTCCACTGTGTTTGAGTGAGGGCGACATCGATGCTACTGGTACAGTGTTGCTTTTTAATTTGTTTATTGTGGGACTTTTCGGCGCCGATCCTAAAGCTAATGAGAACTGCGGATCTTCAGAGGTTAATTTCTCACATTCGAACGCCTTAAATCGAGCTCCAGACGCCGAGAAATCGCTTTGGACGTCGGATCTAGGTCCGATTTGGATCGGCGACTCGCTTCGCATGAAGGAAACGGCGCGGGTTTCGAATCTCGAGAAATAAGCGAAGGGAATGTTTTGAGCGCAGAGTTTGAAGTATTTTAAAAGGGAGAGGAGAGGAGAGGAGAGGGGAGTTGATTCTTCGATGGAATGAGAAAAGAAAAGGGGAAGACGTTAGAAGAAAAGAAAGCTAACGAATCGATAAAGGCATCTGGTAAAGTTTTCAATTATTTGAGGTTTTCGCGCTCTTGTACTGTTGCATTTGTTTATTGTAGAATTTGATTAGGGTTTGAAACAGTTGTTGTGCTTGGGAGTTTGTTTGTCCTTTGCTATCTCCCATCTCTCTCAGTTCTCGAAGGGCTTGTTTTGTTTTCGAAAGGCTTGTTTTGTTTTGTGCTTGCTGTCTACTAGAGGAATGGGGCACTGAAATCTTGGACGTGGTTTCCCAATCGGTGCCCATATGTTTATTTGGAAGCCAAAGAGGCAAACCGAGTGAGTTCAATTTTTATGCTCAAAAAGATTTCTTTGTTGTGGGTAATGGTAAGAAGAACGAAAAAAATCACAGCTTTGATTGAAAACTTTTAGGGGGTGGTGTGTGGGGTGGGGTTCAAGAACAAGGGCAGTTCTTTTGAATCACTAGAGAGATGATGGCTGTTACTTCTTGCAAAGAAGGAAAGGGAGGGATGGACCCTGGAAAGTACGTTAGGTACACTCCGGAGCAAGTCGAAACACTCGAGAGGTTGTACCATGAGTGCCCGAAACCGAACTCGCTCCGCAGGCAGCAGCTGATCAGGGAGTGCCCCATTCTCTCCAACATTGAGCCCAAACAGATTAAGGTTTGGTTTCAGAATCGAAGGTATAGTTTTCTTGATAAAGGGATGCTGGGTCTTTTTGTTGAAGGGTATCTGTTCATGTTTGTGCTTTTGTGTTTTCAGATGTAGGGAGAAACAGCGGAAGGAAGCGTCAAGGCTTCAGGCAGTGAACAGAAAGCTTACGGCGATGAATAAGCTGTTGATGGAGGAGAATGATCGCTTGCAGAAGCAGGTGTCTCAGTTGGTGCACGAGAATGGCTACTTTCGTCAACAGATGCAGACTGTAAGCGTTATTGACTTGTTTTATCATCTAATTTTGGGTTCTGTGGGTTATGGGTTAAAACATCTTGTTTATTGGTTTGTTTGTGTTCGTTTAGGCTGCGGTAGCGACCACAGACACGAGCTGTGAGTCGGTGGTGACAAGTGGTCAGCACCATTTGACGCCTCAGCATCCACCAAGAGATGCTAGTCCTGCTGGGTAAGCTAAATTGTTTCTGATTCTTTTCTTAGTCATCTCTTTGTCCTTTAGTTTGTTTTGTTTGAGTGGCTAATGGTGTTTGACTGTTTTTGTCAAAGACTTATGTCCATTGCAGAGGAAACTTTAGCAGAGTTTCTATCAAAGGCAACTGGAACTGCTGTTGAGTGGGTCCAGATGCCTGGGATGAAGGTATCCCCCGCTGTTTTGCCTTAGGGCAATTTTTTGGATAAATGTTTTTTTTCAAATTTAATTTTAAAAACAAATCTCTCTCAAATTTATTTTCAAAAATTGATTTCTGACAGACCAGCTTGGCGCCACGTAGGTTGAGATGTTTCGCCCCATTTGTGTGGCGGGCTTCGGTTTTTTTTTTTTTTTTTCTTTTTTTTGTTTGGGGAGGGGGGGGGGGTGCCAATTTTTTATCCGGGGTTGGTAACCCCGACCTAGATTGAAGCTCAATTTTGACCTTTATTCTTGGCTCGGGGTTGCCAACCCTGGACAAATATTCGAAGCTTAACTGGGTTTGAAGCAAACATTTGTAGAGAATGGGGAGATCAGGAATCACAGCACTTGTGTTTCATAAGTGACCCATGTCACTAAATCAGTCAGTTGACTGAAACAATTTTCAATCTTGTTGACATTCTGATCTCTAGCTGAACATCCCGGCGGAGAGTTGGGTTCTTTTCTGAGAGCCTGAATTCTATTTTATTTACTTATCTTTATTGATTATGTTCACATGATTGTCTGAAATCTATATATCAAGTTGACATATTAGTTTAGAAGCTTTAGATTTATCCTCAAACTCCAAGGCTGTTACACTAGAAAATTTTGAAGGTGTTATTACCCTTTAAATTCAATTGAGTTCAGGGATCTGTTTCTTTTTGACCCTTGGATGTGAAATGATTAGATTTATGTCCGATGTATTTTGTGTGTTATGCATCTATGCTTGGTCCGGAGTTGGCAACCCCGGACGAGAATCTACGAAATGTTTGTCCGGGGTTGCTACCCCGGACCAAGTTTAAAGTTCAAAATATAGAATGTCTTCGTCTGGGGTTGCCAACCCCGGACCAAGAGATGGTAGCCTGCTGCGCTCAGAACTCGCCGCGCACAGAACTCGCCACGCTGGCGTGGCCGAACGACCCAATGCCTACGTGGCGCCGAGCTGCCCTGTCAGATGTAAGTTTTTGGAAATAAATTTGAGAGGTCTGTTTTTGAAATTAAATTTGATAGAAGGGTTTAATCAAAATTGCCCTTTGCCTTATTGATCAATGATAAGAATATCTAATGTTTCAGAGTGAATTTGCTTGCTTCGATTTGTACCATTTGGTTAACAAGATCATTTTTTTATTAATTGGATCTTGTACAGCCTGGTCCGGATTCCATTGGAATCATTGCTATCTCACACGGTTGCACTGGTGTGGCAGCACGAGCTTGCAGCCTAGTAGGTTTAGAACCTACAAGGGTAACTTTCTGGATTATTCCTGTGAATTTTATCAAATTCCAACCTGGGTCACGGTAATTAATTGCTTGGCTTTAGGTTTAATTTTTTAATTTGTTGCAGGTCACTGAGATCCTGAAGGTTCGACCATTGTGGTTCCATGATTGTCGATCTGTGGATGTCATAAATGCTCTGCCCACCGGAAATAGTGGAACCATTGAGCTGCTCTACATGCAGGTAAAATGTCTTTTTTTTTTTTTTTTTTGGTCTGAGGTAGCTTAATCTTGGTTCAAAATTTGAAGTGCCATGGGCGTGGTTGGTTGTAGCTTTATGCTCCTACAACACTGGCACCTGCTCGTGACTTCTGGTTGCTTCGCTATACATCAGTTTTGGAAGATGGAAGTCTTGTGGTATGTATGAGGAATATGCAGTATGATCATAAATTTTGCTTCTCATGTTGCCTATTACATGTAAAACTTTTGCTTGATCTTCTCTGTTTTAGATCTTGTGCTTATCACTTGTGCATGTTTTGAGATATTTTAGGTCTGTGAACGGTCACTCAATAGCACACAAGGTGGTCCGAGTATGCCTCCTGTGCAGCCTTTTGTCAGGGCAGAAATGCTTCCAAGTGGTTATTTGATTCGACCCTGTGAGGGAGGCGGGTCTATAATTCACATTGTTGATCATGTGGACTTGGAGGTATAAAAATAGTTTTCTTGATTGCATTAAGTTTTTGTTTAATAGAACAGTTTAACTGTAATTCATACTATGTTTAATGGGTACTAAAACAGTAAAACTACTATTGCTCTTAACCAGCCATGGAGTGTTCCTAAAGTTTTGCGGCCATTGTATGAATCATCAACTGTGCTTGCTCAGAAGATGACAATGGCAGTGAGCAGATATCTTCTCTTCTGCTTTTTATTTTTTATTTTTTATTTTTTTGAGCTTCATGATAAGTGGCCACATCTAGTGGAATTTTCGGTGTATTGTTTTGTTATTTCATAAGGACAGCTTTTGTGCAAGCAGCAATACTACAAATGAAAGGCACAATTAATATGGAGGATGGAAGAAGAAAATGACTTAGGGCACTGCCATAATTTCCCTATATGCTCATGAATGCTATTTTTTTTATTTAATACAGGCATTACGACATCTAAGGCAAGTTGCACATGAAATTTCACATTCTAGTATCACGGGATGGGGAAGGCGACCTGCAGCTCTAAGAGCACTTAGCCAGAGGTTGAGGAGGTGGGGAAATTCAGTTGTCTTATTTTCTTTGTTCTATTACCAATTTTTGTCGGATCCTAATAGGTTAAACTTGTAGGGGTTTCAATGAAGCTTTAAACGGCTTTGCTGATGATGGGTGGTCCATGATCAATAATGATGGTATGGATGATGTTACTATCCTTGTTAACTCTTCGCCTAGCAAGATGATGAGCTTGAATCTTGGCTTCTTAAATGGGTTTCAATCTTCCACCAACTCTGTGCTCTGTGCCAAGGCATCCATGCTCTTACAGGTTCACATATTAAATTTTATCTGCCTTATTTTGCCAAACAAACACTAATAGGAAATAGAAAAAGTAATAAATATGGCAACTGATGTGTTCTTTGATAATAATGGAGTGTAGCTTCTGTACTGTAAAAGAAATGTGGGCCTACATACTATCTTTTGTACTGAGTTCCAAAATGGAAGGAAACACCATTCTATTAGCAAGTCCTGGTATGCTGGATGGTTATGCTGATGACCTGTGGTGTATGCTGTAACCTCTAGTACAACTAGCACAAGTAAGCATCTAAATGGGGCATGCATGCATTTAGTTTTCTCAACTCTTTCAACTGTTGATTGTGGTCTTCATTATAGTTGGAATAGGGTGCTAAGACAAGGATAAGTTTTTATATCTGGCATATCGGCTGGCTAACAAACTTGCCTATTGGGTCTATTAAGTTTCTAGACAATTAAGCTGTTATAGGCCTTCAGGAAGATGATAAAAATCCTATTTTGGCATTCAAGTGTAGGGTAATTTGTACCAGATACCGGAGAAAATTGAGAATCAATTTTCGCAAGTTTTCCATTTGTTGATGACTGACTTCATCTTAAGCTGTAGGTTGTTGGAAAGAGAGAGGTTATTGCTGAGAAAGTCGAAGAGGATCGTCGAGGAAGTCGGCGATGAAAAACGAAGGAAGTAGCAGCAGAAAAACAACTAAACAGCAGCAGGAGTAGAAGTTCGGTCGACCGCCCGCAGTAGCAGGTGCTCGGTCGACCGGCCCGGTCGACCGACGTGCACTAAGTGCACAAGGATGGAGCTCGGTCGACCGCCCGGTCGACCGACTGAAAGTACCCAACTCTCTATTGGGCGCCCGGTCGACCGACCGGTCGACCGGTGGAAGGGGTCGGTCGACCGCCCGGTCGACCGACAGTCGGGTGCGGGTTAATTTTGTTGTTTTAGAAATCTGTTTGTATAAATACGGGATTTCTAGGGTTTTTATGTATGTTGAAAAATCTGGAGCTCTCTTGAGATCAGAGGTGCTGCTAGTATTGTAATCTTCTTCCAAAGTAATATAATCTCTCTTTCATTGCCCCGGGGATGTAGGCATCCAGGCCGAACCTCGTTAGATTATTGTTTGCGTGTGTTTTTCTCTGGTTTGTGATATTTGTGCTGTGTTGGAAACTGTTCTTCGTGCTTGGGAGATTCAGGGATTTCTCTTCTGGTTGTTGTCGTTGTACAACAAGTGGTATCAGAGCTTCCCAGGTTTCGCTTGGGATTTTTCTGGAGATTCAGAGGGCTTCGGGATCTGATTCGGTGAAGACCGTGTGTCGATCTCAGATCAGAGGTATTCGTGTTCGTGGGATCGTGTGTCGATCTCAGGAGGACGCAAGGAGTGCTCGAGGAATCTTTGGTGGAGTAGATCCGGTGAAAAACTCAATCTAGGGTTTCAGAGAAAGGTAAAAATCTAATTTTTATCGAAGTAGTGATCTATTTCCAGTTGGTTGTTTTTCCGCATAGATAGAGGATCAAGTAATCTAGATGGCAGAAGGAATTGCTTCGGTTAAGATCATGAATCCTCATCCGAGGATTGATGTAGTGAAGTTTAATGGCACAAATAATTTCGGGATGTGGAGATGTGAGGTTATGAATGCCCTGAATGCATCGAACCTCGAGGATACTCTCCTTCTGGAGAAGAAGAGAAGCACGACCACTGATGAAGAGTGGGCAAAGATGAACAGGTCTGCGTGTGGGTTGATTCGTTCATGTTTAATGCAAGACATAAAATATCTTGCGCAACATGAGACGTCGGCGAAGCATCTGTGGGAAACCCTTGAGAAGAAATATCTGACGAAGAGTGTCGAGTCAAGATTGCAGCTTAAGAGTAAGCTGTACCGGTTTCAGATGAAGAAGGGGAGCACAGTTAATGAGCATATCAACCGATACACGAAGCTTCTTACAGATTTGGTGAACGTGGATGTCATGATAGATGAGGAAGACAAGGCGATCATCCTCCTGAACTCACTCCCGGAGGAGGAGTATGAGACATTCACTCTGACCTTTATTAATGGTAGGCAGACTCTGGACTACCATGAGGTGTCGTCTGCACTGACAAGTTATGAGACGAGGAGAAAGGAGAGACATCCTTCTCAGTCAAGCTCATCGGCGGAGGCACTGGAAGTAAGAAGCAGGGGTTCATCAAGGAAGGGCAAGAAGAAAGAGGAAGATCAAAGTCCAGGCCGGGTTTCAGGGATCTCAAAAGGAATCAGTGTGCCTTCTGCAGAGAGATAGGGCACTGGAAGGTGGACTGTCCGAAGTTCAAGGGAAAGAAGGAGTCGAAGGCTAAAACAAATCTTGCAAAAGTGATGAATACTCAGAGGAGCAGTTCACAGGCAGATGGATCAGATTCGGACTCGTCAGGTTTCTCGTTTTCAGTCATTTCTCCCATCGTTGGTCACTCATGGAAAGATGAGTGGATTTTGGATACAGGTACAACATACCATGCATGCCCTAATCGGGGTTGGTTTTCTAGCTTTGAGAAGCTGGCGGGGTGTTCGGTCGTTATGGGCGATGATCACTCATGTTGCATGGAGGGTGCAAGTACAATCCAAATTAGGATGTTTGATGGGATGGTAAGGGAGCTGAAGGGAGTGAGGTATGTACCTCAGTTAAAGAGAAATCTAATCTCCGTGGGAACTTTGGAAGCATCAGGCATGGTGATATCTGTTCGAGATGGCGATCTCAGGATGATTAAGGGCTCGATAGTGGTGATGAAAGGCGTCCGCCGAGGCAATCTCTACTACTTGAAGGGTAGTACGATTACAGATCAGGTGGAGACTTCGAGTTCCTCAGATGATGGTTGCCTGGAGGTCTGACAAGGAAAGGTCGGACAGGAAGAAGAAAAGTCTTTGCGAGCTCCTGCAAAGATGGAATCGTTGGAAGGTGCTGCTACCTGCAAGTTGGAAGGTGAACACAGCGTTCTGGACAAGAAGAAGGTGAGATTCAACACCAGTACTCACTGCAATGAAGGTCTTCTTGATTGTGTTCATGTGTGCATTTGGGGACCTGCTAAGACGGCATCGCTTGGAGGTCACAGGTACTTTGTCTCTTTTGTTGATAGTATATCTAGGCATTGTTGGATATATCCCATGAGACAAAGTAGTGAAGCTCTAGATATATTTGTGAAGTGGAAAGGAAGAATGGAGAGGAAATTGGTAGGAGGATCAAGGAGCTAAAGATTGGTAATGTTGGAAAAGACATGAACTAATTCCTACGATTTGGCCGGAACACAGGTATTGCTACTCACTTCACAACAGGTACAGATGGGTTGGCAAAAGATGTAGTCCGTTCCTTACTGGAGGAGGTTCGGCGGTTGTTGTCTAATGCAGGATTAGACAGGTCGTTTTAGGCTGAGGCGACTGAGTATGCTAGCCATCTCATGAACAGATCGACTGCGATAGGAGGTAAAGCTCAATTGAAAATTTGGTCTGGGAAAGCTGCTCAAGATCATGATGTGCTGCGGGAGTTTGGAAGTCCGACCTACTTCAGTGCCAAGAATGGCAAGGTGAATCCGCGAGCAAAGATGTTTGTCTATTTGGGCGTCAAGAGAAACAGCTACAGGTTGTGGGACCCCGAAGATAAGAAGATCGTGATGAGCAGGAATGTCACTTTTGGAGAGATTTCAGCGTTGAAGTCCACCGTCTCTCAGCAGGTGGAGAAGACAAAGACCAAGGATGGATCGCAGCGGGTGAAGGTTGATGCTACTCCATCTCTAATTGGTTCGGCATTGGAGGAGACTTCACCGGATGTGACACCGGGTGGAGATCATGAAGCCAGGGTTGATGCTGAACAGGTTGAAGACATTGCTGAGGATGTCGAGTTATTTGCAGCCATTGGAACCAAGGTAAAACCACGCTTGTGGGTAAAGAAGCATGAATCTCAAGCTTGTGATCGCGACAAGCTGAAGTTGAAGGCCGTTGTTCTCCATGATGGTCGTGAGGAGGTTCATATGACTCAGTCTGATAGGTCCGCTGCTGCAAATACATGTACCAGTGTTCGAGCTTGATGAAGCTCATTTTTAATGAACTACGGTTGGCTTGATCCTTTTGGGCAAAGGTACGTAGTCAGCCGTAAAGTCGCAGCCATTTAGTGATGCAACTCTTATGAAGCTGTTTTGGGTTCTCGAGAAAATGTTTGGATCTTCACGTAGAGGTGAAGAGTTGTGGTCGATGGAACTTCACGTAGAGGTGGAGAGATTTCACGTAGAGGTGAAGCGTTGTGGTCAGTTTGACTTCACGTGGTGGTGAGGTGTTGTGATCTCGATGAACAGATTGATCTTCCGGTGAGAAGATGTTGAGCTTACATAAGGAATGGTGTGCATCCAGTTGAAGCCGATGATGTTTGATGTGCTCTACACTGTAGGCTGTCTAAAAATCACCAAGACAAGCCACCAAAACGCAGAGATCCAAGATCCAGACGCAAGGCTAAATGTGACAATCAAGACGCGAGAGTCCAAACCCGCGTCTCAGCATTAAGGCACGTGGGCCCGACACCCGCATCTCAGCCTCAAGACGCGAGGGTCTGAACCCGCGTCTCAGAACCAAGGCGCGTAGGCTCAAAACCCGCGTCTCAACCTCAAGACGCGAGGGTCCAAACCCGCGTCTCAACCTCAAGACGCGAGGGTCCAAACCCGCGTCTCAACCTCAAGGCGCTAGGGTCCAGACCCGCGTCTCGGTTACAACCACCCCGATTATGGCGCCATTCACCGCCCATGTAGCGGGGAAGTTGGCTCTCATCGTGGAGTATTTTTAGGGGACACGTTCACCCCCTACAGCCTATATAAATAGCCCAGTTGCTATGGAGGGGAGAGAGCATCAGAAGAAATCGAAGGGCATCAATAGACATAAAGAGACCGAGAGATATCAACGGGCGCGACACATACAGAGAGAGAGAGAGCTCGACTCTTCAAGCTAACTTGCTGCGTACAAGTTGCTCTTCGCCTACCTTCTCTTTTAGAGTTTTGGTAGACGGGGCTGAGTTACTCCTTCTACCTGCCAAGGAGAAGATCCCTTGACGGTCCAGACGGTCATCTGGTCAACGGAGAACAAGATTCACTCTCCACCGCCACACGAAGAACCCAGCACTAAACAAAGGGGGGATTCAAGCTTCAACATCCTCCCTCCCTTGTAACCGGAAGATTAGTCTGTTGTAATTTTTCATCTGATTCAAGGAAATTTTACACCTCCTTCTTTTCCGTGTCCAACAAGAGATGGCGACTCCGCTGGGGAATACGTTTGTCATTGACGAACAAGCCGTGGCGCAGGATGATCTCCTCCGTAGGGGGAAAATGGTCGAGACACTTGTTGTGGAGTTCGACCAGGCGAAATTCGAAGAGTTTCTCTCTTCTGGCTCCAAGAGTCCAAAGACCCGCGTCTGTCGCAGGGTCTCGGCGGGAATAACTCCGAAGCTCGATCTGAGGCTCTCTTGGGCGCCACTGCTACGGTCCCTTGTGCACAGAAGACCCGCGTCAACGCCTCTCAGAAGGCCAGCGTGGTCTCACGCGCGACTGCTGCTGCGACCAACTGCGTCGCACAAAAGACCCGCGTCAGTGTCCCTCAGAGGACCCGCGTGGTTAAAACCCCTGATGTTCAGCATCAGGATGTTGTCGGTTTCTCTCCTCCTCCGCGACGCAACCAAAATGCTGAGCGTCGACAGAGGAGACGCGCGCGTCAGCTTCAAGCTGGAACCATTGGTTGTCCGACTGAGGCTAAACGCGACATGCAATCTGGCGCTTTGCCCGCGGCACGTCCAGTACGTGAAATCCGCGTTTGGTGGCCCAAGTGCGTAACTCCTCAAGTTGAGTCCTCTGAAGACCAGCTTACCAAACGCCAAAGCGAAGCTTCTGCGTCTCGTCAAACGCAAGAAACACGCGCTCACAGGCATGGGGCCCAGCAGCCTACTCTCTCTCACCCGTCTCTGCCCGGACGCACCAGGCATCAACGCAAGACTCGCGTCTCATCTCAACAGAGACGCCAGGTGCGCATCAGACAGCCGCGACGCGAGAGCTGCGTCCCTGAAGTCTGCGTCCATTCTGCACAGCACATGGATGCCTCCCGTCTTCGACGTTGTGAGGCTAGTCTCTTTGATCCCTCTTCCATGGATTTGAGGGATTATTTAACAAAGAAAAGAAGTGCCCACCAGGTCACTTCATCTTGCTGCTGCCAACGGCTCATCTCCATGCTCTCGGAGTGCCGTTGCGGGTCGAGTGTGCACCAGCAGTCTTTAGTTAGATAGCTGACCTCGATCCCCCCGTCAGCCAAAAGAAGGCGCTCCCATAGAAGGAGAATCTTCTCTGACGTTGAATACCCGGAGCTTACTGCGAACATGACAAGCAGAAGTAAGGGAAAAGGACTTGCAGTCAGCTCAGATGAGTCTGACTCTGAACCGGAAGGGGTGTATCAACACACTCGTACCCGGACTGGGGCCATTCCCCCGGTTGACTATAATGCCTTAGCCCATGGCATTAAAGTAAACGATTCCCACTCCGCCGTAGTGGAATCAGGGGCTTCAAACTCCTCCGTTGAGAAGGAGACCTCTGCCTACATGACAGGCACTCCTGATGAGACAGCTAGACGTCTGGAACAGATCCAAAAGAGACAAATGGAGATGATTGTGTCTCAACAGGAATCTATCGATGCTATCAAGCTGGCGCTTGCACAGCTGCTCGAAGACAGGAGGAGATCTCCTCTTAGGAGGTCGAGGGACAGAGAGAGAAAGGGAGGAAGCTCATCTTCCGAGCCTTCTGAAGAGAAGCCTCGATCTACTTCTGGCTCGTCCAAACCCTCGTCAAAGGGCGACCGAGACCCAGAGAAGGCTCATGCTAAAAGGATGAGTCAATTGGAGGAACGCCTCAATGCCCTTGCCAGTCGCAAAGACCTCCAAGAAGCTGGAGTGGTCCGGCCCTATCCAGCTGAGTGGGATTTAGTCCCGTACCCTCCTAAGTTCAAGGCTCCAACCCTCCAAGCCTTTGATGGGAAGGGGTCCCCTAATCAGCACATCTACTACTTCAAATCCCAAACCGGGAATGTAGTAGATAATGACGCCATCCTGGCGCGACTGTTCATCGGCACCCTGAAAGGGTTGGCCTTTGAGTGGTTCATGAAACTCCCGGAAGGTTCTATCAAGAACTGGGGCGACTTGGAGAAGCTGTTCTTAACACGCTTCTTCGAAGATGACTCCGAGCTCACAATGCCCACCCTGTTAGCTACGAGACAGCGAAAGGGAGAGTCCGTCAAATCTTTCGTGGAAAGATTTCGGAACGTGGCACTCCGGTGTCCAAGCGGTATGACCCAGGCCACCCTGGTGGAAACATGCCGCCACAACCTCCAAACCTCACTCCTTGCTCAAATAGGAGTTGCTGAAAGCCGCACCTGGAAACAATTAGTCCAACAAGGTGAACAGGCTGAGGAGATTGTTGCCCGCGTCAGGGCAGAAGAAGGCAAGTCGCGACCGGAGAGGTCAACTAGGCGAGCGCCAGACACCTCCCTCCAGACAAAGCGGAAGGATAATTTGGCGACGGAGACCAAATCTCCCACCAAACCTCAACCAGCCAAGGCGAGTGGCTCTTCAAGCCAACCCCGCGCCAACAAGCAGTATTCCTTCAAGGAGGAACATGTCGATTCGCTCTTCAAGCTACTCAACAAGAGCAACCGACTGAAACTCCCTGAGGCCAGGCGCCCTCAGGAAGTCGGCAAGACCGACAACCCCAACTACTGCTTGTACCACAGGATGTTGGGACACCCTACAGGCTCTGATTGACGCGGAGGTGTTGAAACTCCGACCAGAACAGAAGGAGGTGACAGCCAACATGACGTCGGTTCTCCAGTTTGGAAAACAACCTTTAGCACCTGCAGGGGTGGTCCCAATCCCAAGAGGAGAACTAAGAGTGGTCAACACAGACCCTCACCAGCAGCAGGAGAAGGGCTTGGTACCCGTCCCTACGCCTCAAGGGGAAATCATGTGGGTCCACCCTGACCTAGTGGACAGCCAGCAGTGGACTACTGTAACCAACAGGAAGTCCAAAGGCAAGGCAAAAGCTTCGTCCTGCCATGTGGTATGTGCTTCCTCCCGAGAAGCAGAGGATGATGTTCCCTCACTGACTGATTCAGAAGAGGAAACAATAGTCTTGGCCGCAGAGCCCAACCAACCAATGACGGGGACTCGTTCAGGACAGTCCTACTTGAAGCAGTACGGCGAAGTGGCGGCAAACCCTCCACAACCGGCTGCAGAGCCAACTAGGCCCTCCACGAAGCCACCAGTGGAGAGAAACAAAAAGAGACTCGATTCTCTCGAGCTCTTCAAAAGGGTATAGCGGAAGGATCCACAACGCCTTACCGCTTTGATGTCTTGGCTCAATTGGCCAACATCCCGGCGCGGATCACCCTGTATGAGCTTCTAAGACTATCAAAGTCGACCAGGGAGGCTCTACAAGAAGCTCTGGCAAATGCTGAGGTCTTTATGACCCAGGTGCCAAAGAAGGAAGATGTAGAGAATTGTCTCCACACCTCCCAGAATGCTCCCTGCATTACCTTCACGGCAGATGATATGCAGGTTAAAGGGAAGCATGATCGACCCCTGTACTTCACAGGTTATATCGGATCATCTGAGGTGAACCACATTCAGGTAGATTCAGGGTCCGCATTGAGCATCATGCCCCGCCGAGTCATGCAACACCTCGGCATCCCTACCCACCGTCTGAGCCCTACACAGACGACCATCTACGGGTTCAATGCCAACGACACCCGTCCGATGGGGAAGATCAAGCTCAAGTGCCAGATTGGGAGCCTCAAGTCGGAGGTGACGTGCTACGTCATCGATGCCGACACTTCCTACAATCTGTTGCTGGGACGACCATGGATCCACCGCAACTCCATCGTTCCCTCCACTCTTCACTAAGTCATGAAATACATTGACGCGAGTGGGAAGGTGCAAACGTTGGTTGCCGAAAGGTATCCGTTTAAGGGGGTCGAAAATTATTTCACGGACTCCCTCCTATATCAGGATCCGGTGGATGAAACCCCGCAACTGGAGGTGCCAGACTCTGGTAATGAGGCTGACACTGAGCCCGAGCAAGAAGAGTGCCTGTGGAAGTTGGAACCACTTGTAAAGAGCACTAATAAGCTCGATGTTGATAATACCACCGACGATGCAGGCGGTTGGTATATTAATGAGAATTTAGACTTTGAGTATTTTTCTGCGTGTGCATCCGATTCAATACCGTCGGATACTAGTACCGACGTAGACGATGACATCTGGTCGGCAATGGATGCTTTGACATCATTGCATGTACCAGTAAAATCATCTTTCGGGACATACCAGGATAATGGTGATGCGCAGGAATCTATATTCATGGTTCCGACAAGACGAAAAGGCCAAAAACCAATCCTTTTTGGGCGAATGACGACTGAACCAACGCCCCGCGAAGAATCGGAAAGTGAGGAGGAATCCCCTCAGCTCAGTCATTATGAACCAAAAGCGCTCAAAATGATGAAGTGCATGGGGTATGATCTAACCAACAGACCCGGGTTGAACTTCGGCAAAGAAGGAAAACGCTACTTCGATCCTTTGTGCCGAAAGGGAAGGCCCCCGATTATTATCATCGGACGCGTCGGGGGTTGGGCTATGTATCAACTCCGGTCCCATCAGCCTCCGATTCTCAAGAATCGTCGAGCAACGATTACTCTTCAGACACATCATCTTGGGAGTCAGATGTCAGTGTCGGCAACATCTTCAAGGAACTTTCAGTGAACATGGTTTCGACAAGCCACCTGGAAGATGGAAATGAAGAAATGATCCAATCTGATACAGATCCTTGGATCAAACATTTAAATGCTCTTTGGGATACCCGCTTTGAACAACGTGAGCCACCCACAGAAGACAAGGTTGTTCAGATCAACCTAGGAGATGAGGCTAACCCTAAGCCCATCTTCATAAGTGACGGCCTGTCACCTTCAGAGAAGAAGGTTCTAATATCTCTTGTACAAGAGTATATAGACGTCTTCGCCTGGAATTATGAGGACATGCCAGGACTTGATCCTCAAGTGGCCATGCACCGCCTGAATATCAATCCGGACGTAAAGCCTGTCAAACAACAACAGCGACGGTTTCGCCCAGAAATAATGGAGGCAATTCAATCAGAAGTCAGAAAACTTATTGATTCTGGCTTCATCAGGGAAGAACAACATCCCGACTGGGTAGCCAACATCGTCCCCGTTTCCAAGAAGAACGGGAAGATCAGGATCTGCATCGACTTCCGCGATCTAAACGAGGCCTGCCCCAAAGACGAATTCCCATTGCCAATCACAGATGTTATGATTGACAATACTTGTGGATTCGAACGAATGTCCTTCATGGACGGATTCTCAGGATACAATCAAATCAAAATGTATCCTGATGATGAAAAGCATACCTCCTTCAGGACTCCTCTAGGGGTATATTGCTATACTGTCATGCCTTTTGGACTGAAGAATGCGGGGGCAACCTACCAAAGGGCCATGAATGCCATTTTCCATCAGCAAATGCGCAAAACGGTGGAATGTTATGTCGATGACATTGCGGTGAAAAGTCGCATTAAAGGAGATCACATAGCTGATCTGAAGGTGGTCTTCGACATCATGCGGGCTCATCAATTGAAGATGAACCCCACCAAGTCCTTCCTGGGGGTAGCCAGTGGCAAATTCCTAGGATTTGTTGTGACTTCCACAGGAATCCATTTGGATCCGGAGAAAGTCCGCGCTATCCAAGAGATGCAACCCCCGAGAAACCTCAAGGAACTCAGGGGTTTACAGGGTCGATTGGCGTACATCTGCAGGTTCATCTCAAACCTCTCCGGAAGATGCCAGCCCTTCGCTAAGTTGATGAAGAAGGGTGTCTCGTTCATTTGGGACGATGCTTGCCAACAAGCGTTTGAGGAAATCAAACAATACCTCACCCAACCACCAGTCCTTGCAGCCCCGGTGTTCGGAAAGCCTTTCCTGGTGTACGTCCGGGCAATGGACCATTCTTTGGGAGCTCTACTAGCTCAGAATGATGAAGAAGGACGGGAACAGACAATCTACTATCTGAGTAGAACAATGATCGGAGCCGAACATCGGTACAACCCGATCGAGAAGGAATGTTTGGCACTAGTGTTCGCCATTCAGAAAATGCGACACTATCTGGTAGGCCAGACTATAAATGTCATATCAAAAGTCAACCCCCTGAGGTTACTTATGACAAAGCCTTCTTCACTAAATGGCCGGCTGGCAAAGTGGGCCATGTTGCTATCCCAGTATGATATGCACTTTCTGCCGCAGAAAGCCATTAAGGGACAAGCGGTGGCGGACTTCCTAGCTGAACACTCAGATCCGAGGGCAGCCAAAGTCTACGAGGATCTCCCAGACGAAGTGGCCGAAGTCTACCTGACTCAGACATCGTTCGAAAGTCAAGTGTGGCAACTTTTCTTCGACGGTGCATCAAGGACAAGCCCCAAGGGACACGTAGTGGCGGGGGTAGGAGTAGTACTTGTCTCCCCACAAAATTATGTGATCCCCCGAGCTGTCTCGCTAACGGAGCCTTGTTCCAACAATGTGGCGGAGTACAATGCTCTATTGATCGGGATGCAGCTCGCCGATGAGTTGGCGTTAAAAATCTCGAGGCATACGGTGACTCTAAACTCATCGTCAGCCAAATTCGCGGGAGTACGAAGTCAGACATGAAAACTTAGTACCCTATTACAACGCAACTATCCGCATGGCCGAGGGGTTTGCTAACTTCTACATCGACCATGTACCGCGCAGGCAAAATGCGCACGCCGATGCACTCGCATCCCTTGCAGCCTCTCTAGCTCTTCCAGCTGGAGCAATGGAGAAAATATTCGTCTACAGCCACGACTTGCATTGCCCGAAAAATACTCTCGAGGACTATCAGGAGTCAAAGGGAGATTGTCGAGGCAAAGAAGTGCTGGAATTGTCGGCCGGTCCAGAGCTTAAAGACTGGCGATTCCCCTACATCGACTATGTCTTGTACGGCATCCTGCCTGAGGACGCCAAAGAGGCGGCTGCCATTTGAAGGAAAGCCCCTAAGTTTTACTATAATGCGATTACACGGACATTGTATCGTCGGTCGCATGACGGGATCTTACTCCGGTGCCTCTCACCAAAGAGGCCCAGGAGGTATTGAAA
Source organism: Agave tequilana (assembly GCA_038442645.1). Taxonomy (NCBI): domain Eukaryota; kingdom Viridiplantae; phylum Streptophyta; class Magnoliopsida; order Asparagales; family Asparagaceae; genus Agave; species Agave tequilana. The sequence continues at coordinate 30,029 of JAVJIF010033252.1, read as the reverse complement.
GAGGCCCACGACGGTACGTGCGGAGCCCATCAACCTGGCCCAAAACTGGCACATCGACTCCAAAGGTTGGGTTACTATTGGCCCAAGATGGTTGCCGACGCCGTCGCCTATGCCAAAAGATGTCACGCTTGCCAAATACATGGAGATTTTATCCATCAAGCACCAGTGTACCTCCACTCTACGACCTCTACATGGCCATTTGAAATGTGGGGGATGGATGTGGTTGGTCCTATCAGCCCACCATCATCAAAGGGACATCGGTTCATTCTAGCAATAACTGATTACTTTTCCAAATGGGCCGAAGCCATTCCTTTGAAGGAGGTGAAGTCGTCCAACGTGATCAAGTTCGTAAAACATCACGTTATTTACCGTTTCGGTGTACCTCGGCGGATTGTCCATGACAATGGACCCCAGTTCATCAGCCAGGCATTCCAGAGATTCTGCGCTAAGTTCAGAATCCAGAGTGTGTCCTCAACGGCATACTATCCTGCCGCTAATGGCCTCGCAGAAGCTTTCAACAAGACCATTGGCAAGCTTCTCAAAAAGTTCGTCTCGAAGAGTCAACGCGACTGGGACGACAAGCTAGGCGAATGCTTATGGGCCTATCGCACAACAGTGCGAACCCCGACAAAGGCCACGCCGTTTTCCTTGGTATACGGATGTGAAGCCGTGCTTCCCCTGGAAATCCAAATTCCATCTCTACGCGTCGCCTTGACAGCGGAGATGACGACAGAGGAGAAGCATCGACAGCGACTCCAGGAACTGGAGGCCTTAGACGACAAGCGTCTGTAAGCCCAACAGCAAATCGAGCTCTACCAAGCTCGAATCACCAGAGCCTTCAACAAGAAAGTTAAAGTACGAACTTTCAAGAAAGGCGATCTTGTCTTAGTCGTCAGAAGACCCATGGTGATGACGCACAAGACAAAAGGAAAATTCTAACCCAAATGGGAAGGACCATTTGTGATAGAGTCAGTCTACTCGAATGGATCATATCGCCTCATAACCTCGAATGGCGATACACTTATGATGCCAATCAATGGCAGATTCCTGAAGAAATACTATCCTTAGATGGTATTCTTCCGCTGATCAAGTTAATAGTACACCTCTGATCAAAGCAAGAAGAATTTCTTCATTAACATCCGACGCCTCCAACGGCTAAGGATAGAGGAAAATGTTGGCTTTTAACCCAACAAAGTCTTCGACAACTCATCATGCTGAGGGGAATAGCATGGCTAGCCCAACTCAAACGGTAGTTGGTAAAGGCACCTCAAATCCGTTGATAGCTGGGGGTTTGCTAAAAATCCTAAGTGGACTTGATTCCACTCTTTCCTCCACAATCCCCTACCAATTCTCATCCACAGAATGGTAGGTCTACAAAATACAACCATTACTAAGTTAACACTAGACCTCTGGTAATGGAAACTTTTTAATATTCCTTGTCGAGTACAAAGTTTGCTTGTCAACTCTACACGGAGTACCAAATTTTCAAATTTGCCAAGTTAACACTACACCTCTGGCACTTCAAATTTTCACTTGTCAATTCTCATCCATAGAATGACAGGTCCTCAAACTGTTTTCGGCTCAAGCCAATTCTTGTCAAGTTAATATCACACCTCTGACAAAACTACTGTTTAAGTTAACATTATACCTCTAAGCAGTACTTCAAGTTTCTGCCAGGTTTAATATTACACCTCTGACAGTCACTTTTCTTCAGTCTTCCACATCGAACCTGAAATGAATGATGCCAAGTTAACACTACACCTCTAGCATCTGAGTCATCGCTAAGTTCAATAATACACCTATGGCCATGACCTTTCCTCGACTTCCTTGTCCAAGTCGAGATGACCAATGTTAAGTTCAACATTACACCTCTAGCATTACCTCACTGTTAAGTTAAACATCACACCTATGGCAGTGACATTCTCAGTTTTTCCTAAACAAAACTGAAATACTTCTGAGTTAAGGTAATATCACACCTCTGACTCGCATCCTTGTCAAGTTAACATTACACTTCCGACAAGACCACTTTCAACCCGTCAAGTTAATATCACACCTCTGACGGTAACAAACCTTCCTAGACTCCCCACGAGTCTAATCTCACTTGTTATTCTCTTCAACAGAATAACAAGTCTACCTAAAAACATTGTTAGGTTAATACTACACCATCAACAGTGTTTCCCTCAAATCCTCAGTTGAGCTCAATCAAGTTAATCCCAAACACTTGATAAAAGTTCACCCTCCCTGGGGGTACCAATTATACTTGTCACTTTCTCTTACAAAGTGGCAGGTTCATCAAAATTTCATCTCTGTCAAGTTAATATTACACCTCTGACAGTATTGTGAGAGTTCCTGAAATAGGATCTTTCCCTACAAAATTTGACTTATTAAAGTTACCATCATAATTTTAACAAAGTCAAAGATTCTTTGCTTCTACGAGTCTAAGACAAAAAGTTCAAGACAATGAAAGAGGCAAAAAGAAAAGTGTCACTTTTATTTATTTCCGAACATATGAAAGTGATACAAAACGCTCTCTTATACAATAAGATGGAGTGTTACATTAAAAACGCTCTCTTATACAATAAGATTGAGTGTTACAATTAAGAAGTACAAAGAAGTCCCTCTCTCTCAGAGGTTGCACTCACTCCTTATAAGCCGCGTCTAATTCCAAGTGCGCGATGATTTGTGGCTACAATAGAAGCTGGTTACACCACAATGCATGATGTAAACATCGAAAGCGCCCTAGCTGACTAAGCTAAGAGCAATGGTGTTCTTGAGGTCTGGTGGCAACAGAAAGTCCTGCAACCCTTCGTTCAGGAGCGTCTCTTTCCCTAGCAGGCCATCCAACAGACATAGACTGTCCTTGATGTCACTTCTGGAGTGGGAGAGGAAGAGGATCTTGTCCGCCACCACAACCACCGTAACCCTCATCGCCGTCATGTATAGCCTGACCATCTCTTGCCAGCAGGCATGAATGGCGAAGCAGATCTGAAGAGACCTTGGCGAGGGTTGGGTCCTCGTCAGAGACGTAATATACTCTCTTATAGGTGACGAGGACCATAATATACTCTCTTATAGGTGAACATCGAACAAGTTCGCCAGCCAAAGCATCCTTCCAGGGGCCCAGCAAACCAGCAAGTCTACCTGCAAGGAATGAAACAAAGGAATCAGAACAATCTGCAACTTAGTATGTTTCAATAGAGAAAAACTAAGTCGCAAATGCAGACTGCAGACGCGGGAATGATCCACGCAGTCAGCCAAGCAGACGCGGGAATGACCCACGCAGTGAGCCAAACTGCTGCGTCAGCAGAGACAAACGCGAATCAAAACGCGGTCTCATTCTGCGCCCAAGTCGAAAGCACAGACGCCGAAAAGGCACAGACGCCGAAAGTTGCCATCTCCTTGTTGAGTGAACAAGAGTTGCAAGGCTCGGGTTTGAAATCTTTTTGGAATTCGTCCAAAGCAGTGGCTATAAAACGCGCCAAGACAGTGCCTTTGAAACGCAAGCTTTGTGAACAAAGCCAGCGCCAAGTGCCAAAGACCCCTGCACTCGCGTCCAGAGAAGTTCAAGTCTGTGGCGCAAATTCCAGAAGGAATGCACCAACACAGACTTCGTGAGGGGGTCCAGATAATGATGATGCCAAGGTACAGGCCGTGGTAGATTAAAATATCATGGCTAATCGGGACGGCGTACCAACAGAGGCCTCTACCAAGAGTCGGGCTCTCTGCGTCCAAACGCGGACGTGCAAGATGATCAGAGAGACACTCTGCCCCGAAGAGACCAAACAGGAGCATACAAGCCCTGGGTCATCTTCATCCACAGAGCCATCCTCATCCATGGAGACAATACTCTGAAGAGGATGAAGGTTCTCAGAGCGCTCGCTCTCAAAAAGAAAACAGTCCAAAGATTGGATTGAAGGGAGAGGGTGCGCCCTATTTATAGGCAGCCCCCGATAACTGCAATTAATGATCTCTTAATCTGAACCGCCGGCCTTAATGACCGCACGATTGTCAAGGTCCAATAAGGGACTGACGCGTGTAACGCCGCTTCGAAAACCGTCGCAGGCGCCAATCTCCAACCACCCGCATCGGTTTCTTATTAAAGGGAATTAACGCTCAAGACCAATAAGAAGCCGACGCGTGGATAACCGCTTCGGGAAACAGCGGAAAATCTGCATTCCCGATCATCAATAGAGATTTGAAGATCACATCAAATCTTTATGACAGGCTGTATGTAACGCCTGGGAGGTTACACCAAGACGCAGACTGAAGAACCGTATCCAAAATTCGCGTCCCCTCCCCAGATTGGATGACGATCACCCGCGTCCTAGAGGAATGTCCGCGTGATGCAAAGTCGCGTCCCCTCAGCAAACGGGGTCCTTTTTAAAGGAGAACACTTAGTCCATTTTGGGATTAATGGAAAATGCACAAGGCTGCGTCCCTCGCGTCTGCTTGATCCGCGTCTTTCCTAGCGAAGCAGATTCGCGTCTCTCCCTACAGACGGATGCCGCGTCTTCTGAACTCATGGCCGCGTCTCCCTATGGATTGACGCTGCGTTTCATCAAAAGAACTTGGTTCTGCCCAAGTTCTTCTGAACTCATGGTCGCGTCTCCTTATGGATTGACGCTGCGTCTCATCAAAAGAACTTGGTTCTGCCCAAGTCCTTCTGAACTCATGGCCGCGTCTCCCTATGGATCGACGCTGCGTTTCGCCCAAAGAACTTGGTTCTGCCCAAGTTCTTCTGAACTGATACCCGCGTCTCCCTGTGAACAGAGGCCGCGAGTCGATGCTGCGTTTCATTGAAAGAACTTAGTCTTACCTAAGTTCAGTATTCACAGCCAGTGATCAAGAAGTTGGATTCATCCACAGCTAAGCAAAGAAGATGGAACAAAAAATGTCCTTTTTATATCAAAAGTGGATACAAACACTCTGATAAATAGAGTGTCCTTTTCTTTACAAAAAAAAGAAAAGAAGGCTAAATGTCCTGGTTCGCCAAGGAACGGATTTGCTCCCTGAGATGATGCATCTTGATCTGACGTGCCTTCTCAGCCTCCATCATGGCTTGGACCCGCAGCTCCTCTTCAGATAGGAAGGGTTTTGCAGCCAGCTGCGCTCGCAGAGATTCCACCCTGGAAGAATGTAGAGACAGACTCTCTTCAGCTCGCGCCTTAGCCGCCTGTTGCTCCGCAAGCTCCTCTTTGATGGTAACAAGCTTCTTCTCATTGATCGCAAGCACAGCTTCTGCCTTGGTAATGGTGTCCCGAGCCTTGGCAATGGTGTCCCGAGCACTGATGATGACGTGCTCCGTGCTCTGCATGACAATCTCGGATTCCCTTGAATCGTCAGTTAGTTTCTGACATTCAGCCTGGGAATATTCGAGGCTGCGGATCTCTGCATCTATTTGTGCCTCTGCCTCCTGTCGCTCTTATTCTTGAGCAGCTAAGAGCCGGGTTAGGGTGGCCTGGGCCTCACTAGAAGAGCTGGCATTTTCCAAAGACTTCAGCTCGTGCAGCTCGTCTCCCAGTTGCTCCACCACCCGCAGACACGCCTGGGCAAGTGAGGGGCCTCCGGTTAATTCGACGTTCTCGGCCAGATTTCTGAGAAGCGTCTGGACAAAATTGAAGGAGCTGCTTCCACGTAAGATGAGATCAATACATGATCCCATCGAAGCAAAGAATTGTTGCACCATCTGGCGTGCCAGTTCCCCCATATCGTCACCACCTGGGAAGCTTCCCGACCCCTTTTCTGTCACGGGATAAGGCGGATCTTCTCGCACAAGAGTTGTGCTGACCACCGATACGGCTAGAGCAGAAGTAGCCTCGGGCGTTTCCAGAGGTGCTATCTCTGCAGGAACCTCCTCCTCAGAAACTTCAGCCGAGACCTGAGCCGTGTGGCCTTCTGGAGGGATATCAATCATTGGACTCTCCACCTGAGCCCCCTTAGTTCTCTCTGCAAATGACCACAACATTAGCCACAAAGGTGAAAAGCGAAACATTCAAAATATCAGAACTTCCTTACCACCTGGGAGGTCCAGAGATATCGAACCCTTGGGTGAATCCTGCAGAGTGAGAGCTTTCCCAGCCTCAGTGGGTACCTCCTTTTCCGGCAAAGCGGAGGGCTCCCTAGTTTCCGCAATCGCCCCTTCCGAAGTTGTCTCGCCAACCGAAGCCTCAACTCCTTCGAGCTGGGTCACCTCTTTTACCATCTCCTCGATATGCGAGGAGGTTGTAGTCTCGGCATCCTCAGCCAACCCTGCAGCGTAAAAGAAGAATGTTAAGACACCTTCTTCAAACCAAAGAGGAAATCGGGTGAAAGTACCTGCAATGGGAGCAACTGTCGCCAACGGTGATGGCGCCGTCAACGGTTCCCCCCCGTACATTTCTTCCTCCGAAATATGAGAGAACTTGCTCGGATCAGGAAGAGTGGGTTCATCACCGTAGTCGACCTCGTCTTCAAACTCGCTTTCCCCTGAGTACGAGGAAGAAGACAGCTCAACGCGAGGAAGCTCTGCAACCGGAGCCTTGCCTCCAATTACCCCAGTGGTAGGACTGGGATCAATTGCCCGAGGACTGGAGATGAAGACACAAGGAGACCCCGACTGCTGTGCCTCATCTCTTCTTTCATGAGTAGAAGAAGGCTCGGGATGAGCTAAAATCCCCGGAATATCGACATCTCCTCCGCTCATGATGTCGACCTCTAGCTGCTCATCCTCGTCAGTGGCGGTGGATCGATCAACGAGCTCCCCTTCCTCCGCAGACCCGTGGTCTCTGCTAAGCGACCTGGGAACACGGACTAGAGGAGTTTCTTTTTCAGCTATATCCTCCTCCCTCAGTTCCCCAACATCAGAAGGGATAACTGCCGGTGGAACCACAGTTGTCGACAGTTCCCTGACACCAGAAGGGATGGCCGCTGGTAGAGAAACTGCTGGCGCCAAGTCTCTCCGCACCTTCTTACGGGCAGGCCCAGCAGTGGAAGTAGAGCCCTGACGACGCTTGCTCACCGCCTGTCGAGACTTAGTTGCTTGCGGCTCTGCCCTTGTTGCTCGCGGCTCCGCCTTAGTCGCTTGCGGCTCCGCCCTTGGTGGTCGTGGCTCCGTGGCTCGTGGCTCCCTTCTCGTTCTTCTCCCGACCTCCTTCTGGGCCTTCAGGTACTGTTCTACGCGTTTCGACGGTTTACCGGACTCTGTCCTTGCCTCGAGACTTGCATTGATGCTCTCGATGCATGAAGACGCCGGAAAAAAGTCTGGTGTCTGGATGGCTTGGGAGTACCAAGTGCAGAAGCTGAGGCTCATATGGCACTTGGGCCCCTCGAGAGGTAGACGGAAAGTTGCTCCCGTCCCTCCAGCCACACTGTAGTACCAGGCCCGAGCACCCTCGAACTGGTTCCCTTCGAAGGCGAGTCGAGCATTGGGGTTCCCGACATAGAGCTGATCATAGCCGAACTGTCGAGCGAAGCGATTCGGCATGTACGGCTCAATGGTGCATGACGTCCCTTGTCGGAAAAGCACATATCCGGGCCGAATATTGAGCAACCACCAGAAGGCTCCCGTGGATAACCTCGTGAAATCATCTGAGCCCGCGGAATCAATAAGTAGATCCCCGAAAGATGCACCAGGGATCTGGGGGAGGCAACGATTGAGCTGGTAGTTCGCAGGGTCTGAAAGGCACTTCCGGACGTAATATATATAAGGATCACGCCAGTTCGAACCCTCCAACCGCTGTACAAAAGGGACAGAACTCTCCCTCCAACGCACCGCCGTCATCAAGGAAGGGCAATGCATCACGTACCAAGCCATGAGGTACGTATAAGGCAGCTCGACCCGAGGGTTGGGACGCTTCACCGTCGGATTCCCCTCTGAGTCAACATACAGCTTTCCCTCGGAGTCTGCAGTTTTCGGTGGCTCGCAGAAATTCTTAGCTAGCGCCCGCAGCCCGCTCTGAATACCAGCCGCCACGGCCGGGAGAAGGGCTATGGGGTTGCCATGAGCCAGGAGCACCGCCGGGTACACCACGTCAGCAACAATAACTTCATGTGGCAGCGTGGGCACCACACAACGCTTCAGCCACAGCATCAGAAAGCCCGCCAACAGCGCCCGATCGGAGATAGGGGTCCGGGCTTGATGGTGAAAGCTTTCAAAAACCAAGTCAGGGTCGAAACCGTCCTCGTTCGACTCCGTGGTGTAGAAACGTCAGAAGCCTGGTCGATCCTGTCTTCAATCTCCCTATCGGAGCTGGGAGCCAATCGGGTTATCAGATGGTCTTTGGTGTTGACATTGTTGAACAAGTAACTGGCCCAAGACAGTTGCTTGACTCCCTGCGACCGCCATTTGGTTATCTGGCCGCAAATGTAGAAGTGACATAGCATTTCCCAGTAGGTCTCATATATTAGGGGATACTCCTCCTTCAAAAGGTGAAGCTCCACAGTGGTCGGGACATATTCCTCATAGGGAATGTCCTCTGTTGCCAATCCTGAGACTTCATGCAGCTCGTGCAGAGCGAGGCCCATCTCCCCGACCGGAGTGAAGAACGTCCCCGTCAAAGAATTATAACGCTCTAGAACCCCGAAGAAGTTTTGAGAGCTTTGAGGGATCCCCCACTGCACGGCCCTGACTGCCGAGTACAGTCCCACACGCTTTAGCAGATCCCCGAGCTCGGTAAGGACAAAGCCGACCATCCTGCCCCACCAATAGTTCTCCGTGGAATGGACCCACCCGGGCGCACGGAACCCAACCGGATAATCACCCTCCGCTTCCATGAATGCGTTGAGGAAGTTAGTGCCAAGTTGTGATATCTCTCCAGCCGGAACCTCAGACTTGCGCGACCCAGGGAAAAGGCCGATAACCGATCTGTCATGGCTATCATGACGGTGTACTTTATGGGAGCCCAAATCACCGAGAGTAATCTCAGGGACATATCGAGAAAGGTCCCATTCCATCTTCCGAGGGACGGACATGTGCTGGAAATAGGACAGCGGGAACATACTCTCCATGTCCGGAAGAAAGAATCTTCCACCCCTTATTTGACGGAGCCATTTGTAAGTTCCGTCATACACGCGATAGCTGCCATCGTGGATACGATCTCCGAAGAAGAAGGCAGGCTTCTCCAGCTTGATGCCAGCATCCGTTGTGAATGCTGCATCGGTCATAAGCACCCGAAGAGTCCTCATGTCAACATTCGAGAGCCTCTCCTCACGAGCCTGCGACTGGTCAGCAGTCACAGGGACAGTCCTTTGTAGCACAAAGGTCAAGTCCCGGTCAGCACCACCTACATGTCCAAAGTGGCGCGTCTTGGCGAGTGAAGTAGTAAGGTGTGGCGCTGCAAAAAGAAAAGGACACTTAGTTAGATACTTTATCAAAAGCAAGGAAAAAATGCTAAGTGTTCATAACCCAAACGCAGAAGAGATACTAGACGCAGGAATTATCAAATCCGCGTCCAGACCTGCGCATCCACGTCCAAACGCAGAAGAGACACTGGACGTAGGAATTATCAAATCCGCGTCCAGACCTGCGCATCCACGTCCAAACGCAGAAGAGATACTAGACGCAGGAATTATCAAACCCGCGTCCAGACCTGCGAATCCACGTCCAAACGCAGAGGAGATACTGGACGCAGGAATTATCAAATCCGCGTCCAGACCTGCAAGATCCGCGTTTTGCAAACCAAGACTTATGAGATTCAAGTACTTGGACTCAGGCGCCAGACCGTAAGAACCAGCACCTGATGTTGCAGAACGCAAGGATCAAAGTCCGCGTTTAAACCCTTCACAATTAGAAATATTCTAAGTGAAGGTCCAAAAGGCAGGACCTAATGGCACCGGGTCATCAAACCCGCGCCTCGGTTATCAACCCAAAGACTGCGTCTGGGAATCAAACACGATTTAAATTTGTGTGTTAAGGGTTCTTAAGGGTTCTTTGAACTTCCTTTAATGGCGAAATTCACGCCTAAAAGACATTTTACCTTGGAGACCTTGGAGAACAACATCCTGCGCAGAGGAGGAGCTGTCCCTCCGGGCCTCGGCGACGGTCGCCTTTGAAGAAGAAGCAGTCGGCTTGGTCTTGGGTGCCATTGTTAATTCAATCCGAGGTTAAACAGATGAACAGAAGGGGAAATTCTCTTTCTTAATTTTATCAGCAAGTGCGTTCGGAGAAGAAGAGGAATCTTCCCAACTGTGGCCTTTTATAGGCACAAGGATTCGCGAAGATACGCAGCGTATGGCCCGATGAATTCTGCGGCGAATCTCTGTTCGACGCGTGGAACAAAATCACTTTAACGCACAGAGAAGATCATGCGCCACGACTCTGCAGCGAATCGTCGCTCGACACGTGGCACGGATCATTTAATGAGCCAGGAAATCCGCGCGCCAAAAGGTGAAATCCCGTCGGTTCCCCAGGCCAACTAGCAGCGCAATCATGACGTGGCACTGACTCGCACCCGACGGCCATGTCTCTTCGATGGATATGCCCCGTCAGCATCGCCATAAATGCGCCCAGACAATCGCGTCTATATTCAAAAGATGCGTCTCTCCGAAGTTCGCGTCTTCAGCTGAACATCGCGTCTGCCTTATGAAGATCAGTCGCGTTTGCATTGCCAAAAGGTCGCGTCTCGCTAAGAAGTCGCGTCTTTAAAGCAGTCTCATCTCTGCTTTTCAAAAAGGAACCCGCGTTCAGTCCCTGCTTCTGCGAATCAGTTCAACAGTACACTGGCACAAGCAGAAGACCAACCACTCCTGGCTTAAAGCGCACCCGTGACAGACTTAAAAGCAAACGGAAAGGTTTAGACTGTGTATCTAGACACTCAACATGATCAACTCCGGTGGCTTCAAATAGTTCAACAGTACACTCACGAAGACCAACTCCAGAATAGATCAAACCCGGAGCATTAACAGTCTAGTCATGAAGGCAAATGCAGCTAGAATCCAAAGTATTTCGAAATCCGTCCCAGTTAACTGCGGAATATCGAAAACTTTGGAGGGGGTTCTGTAGGCTGTCTAAAAATCACCAAGACAAGCCACCAAAACGCAGAGATCCAAGATCCAGACGCAAGGCTAAATGTGACAATCAAGACGCGAGAGTCCAAACCCGCGTCTCAGCATTAAGGCACGTGGGCCCGACACCCGCATCTTAGCCTCAAGACGCGAGGGTCCGAACCCGCGTCTCAGAACCAAGGCGCGTAGGCTCAAAACCCGCGTCTCAACCTCAAGACGCGAGGGTCCAAACCCGCGTCTCAACCTCAAGGCGCTAGGGTCCAGACCCGCGTCTCGGTTACAACCACCCCGATTATGGCGCCATTCACCGCCCATGTAGCGGGGAAGTTGGCTCTCATCGTGGAGTATTTTTAGGGGACACGTTCACCCCCTACAGCCTATATAAATAGCCCAGTTGCTATGGAGGGGAGAGAGCATCAGAAGAAATCGAAGGGCATCAATAGACATAAAGAGACCGAGAGATATCAACGGGCGCGACACATACAGAGAGAGAGAGAGCTCGACTCTTCAAGCTAACTTGCTGCGTACAAGTTGCTCTTCGCTTACCTTCTCTTTTAGAGTTTTGGTAGACGGGGCTGAGTTACTCCTTCTACCTGCCAAGGAGAAGATCCCTTGACGGTCCAAACGGTCATCTGGTCAACGGAGAACAAGATTCACTCTCCATCGCCACACGAAGAACCTAGCACTAAACAAAGGGGGGATTCAAGCTTCAACATCCTCCCTCCCTTGTAACCGGAAGATTAGTCTGTTGTAATTTTTCATCTGATTCAAGGAAATTTTACACCTCCTTCTTTTCCGTGTCCAACATACACAGACTTGGTTGGACCGTTAGTAGAAGACAGGTAGACTAGATAGAGCTAGTCAGTTAGAGAGTCAGTGTTGGCTCGTGAGGAAGTCTTCGCGAGGTCATGAAGTTGCGGAGTAGGAGCCACGGTATGGTGATCGGCATGTATGGAAGTTCTCCTAAGGTGAAGTGCAGGGAAGGCATATACGATGTTTTCCAAGGATAGCTGAGCTAAAGATTCCAAGCCGAGATCGTGTGTCGATTTCGCCAGGTGGACTGAGGTACGTTGGAGATCGGCTCAGATTTGGAAGAATCTTCGCCGAGGTGGAGAATTGTTATAAAGAGAGAGGTTATTGCTGAGGAAGTCGAAGAGGATCGTCGAGAGATCGTCGAGGAAGTCGGCGACGAAGACGAAAGAAGCAGCAGCAGAAAAACAACTAAACAGCAGCAGGAGCAGAAGTTCGGTCAACCGCCCGGTCGACCGCCCGCAGTAGCAGGTGCTCGGTCGACTGGCCCGGTCGACCGACGTGCACAAAGTGCACAAGGATGGAGCTCGGTCGACCGCCCGGTCGACCGACTGAAAGTACCCAACTCTCTGTTGGGCGCCCTGTTGACCGACCGGTCGACCGTGGAAGGGGTCGGTCGACCGGGCGGTCGACCGACAGTCGGGTGCGGTTAATTTTGCTGTTTTAGAAATCTGTTTGTATAAATACGGGATTTCTAGGTTTTTATGTATGTTGAAAAATCTGGAGCTCTCTTGAGATCAGAGGTACTGCTAGTATTGTAATCTTCTTCCAAAGTAATATAATCTCTCTTTCATTGCCTCGGGGACGTAGGCATCCAGGCCTTACCTCGTTAGATTGTTGTTTGAGTGTGTTTTTATCTGGTTTGTGATATTTGTGCTGTGTTGGAAACTGTTCTTCGTGCTTGGGAGATTCAGGGATTCCTCTTCTGGTTGTTGTCGTTGGCACAACATAGGTTACAGAGACATGGACAACTGTTCCTCACAGTGGATTAGAACCTGCTTACCAGAATCTGTTAGTTTTTTTAGTCAATGGCATTGCTGTAGACCATTGATTAGATATTTAAACCATATTTTTGCATTAAGATTTTGCGTTCTTCTTTCTTAAAGTGTTAAAAGGGTATAATAATTGTTTGTCTTCTTATGGAAATACTTGTATTATAACGAAAATTTTCAAAATAAAATGATTGCGTAATAAATGCCACCAAATCGCCTAATTGTTGTAGGTTTTTGTGATGTTACATTTGGTTATTCATGTTGTTTCTAAAAATATTTACCTGATTTACTCATTATCAGCTATATATATATCAAGTATTCTCAAAGTGCTCACTTTTGCTATCACAGAATGTTGCTCCAACAACGCTCTTAAGGTTCCTGAGAGACCACCGATCAGAATGGGCAGACAGTAGTATAGATGCTTACTCTGCTTCATCGGTCAAAGCTACTCCTTGTATTTTACCTGGGTCCCGGATTGCAGGCTTTGGGGGTCAAGTTATACTTCCTTTGGCGCATACACTTGAGCATGAAGAAGTAAGAAGTTTATCTTTATTACTTAATGTCATTATTGGTTGCTTTACCCATTTAGTGGTGCATTTAGAATATTTTTATGATCTTTTTGTTCCTGCTTATTTTTATTTTTTTTATCATGTTCCTGCCAGCTCTTGGAGGTTCTCAAATTGGAAAATATTGGTCATATTCAGGATGCTCTTATGCCTAGAGATCTGTTTCTCTTGCAAGTAAGTCTTCAATGTTCATTTTTTTGTTCTTCTTGTCCTTTGCAATAGAGATGATAGTGCTAATTGTCATCTTTCTTTTAAGGAAGTTTCAATATGAAAGGAAAGAGGGATCACTTATTCTTTCATCCAGCTTTTGTTGCTGACTTCATGTGGAAAAAAAATGCAGGATCCCTTATAAAGATTAAATAGAAGTTCTCTTATAACAATTCTTGGTCTGAAATCATGTCTCATTTATTTTTTGTGCTGAACCACTAACTATATTCATCCATCAATCTTGTCAGACATAGATATGTTGTCAATTTAGATGATTAAATTTTGCGTTGCAATGGGATGCATTTATAATAGATTAAAGTTTTATTCAACCTGGAGTAGATCTATTGTACGGGTTTTTCCCGTTCATTGTGGTGCTGGCCAAAATGAATTAACTTGCCTAATTGTTGGCAGTTACGTATCTTCATATATATTCAACTGGTATGATGCTCATGTTACCGGCTGTTTTGCAGCTCTGCAGTGGTGTGGATGAGAATGCAATCTGGACTTGTTCTGAGCTTGTTTTTGCCCCAATTGATGCATCTTTTGTTGACAATGCCCCTTTATTGCCTTCTGGGTTCCGTATTATTCCCCTGGATACTGTGACTGTAAGTGCATTTTTATATAATGACGACATAATTTAAAACTGTAATTGTATTAATCTCTGCTAATTATTAGTTAAAAAATTCTACGGTTATTGGTCTTTGCAACACAGTTTAATAATGTTTATTCAGGAAAATTTCATCATATGTTTACAAAGGAACTGTTCAATGCAGGAAAACTCTAGTCCAAATCGCACGTTAGACCTGGCTTCTACTCTTGAAGTTGGACCATCAAAAACAGAGTTGCTGGTGATTTAAGTGGTAATTGTGGCACCTCGAAATCTGTCATGGCAATAGCATTCCAATTTGCTTTTGAGAATCACCTTCAAGAAAATGTGGCAACCATGGCAAGGCAATACACCCGCAACATAATATCATCTGTCCAGAGGGTTGCTTTGGCGCTCTCCCTTCTCGTCTAGGTTGCGATGGTGTCCTCCGACCACCACCAGGAAGTCCGGAGGCAGTCACACTTGCGCGCTGGATCTGTCATAGCTACAGGTATGATGCCATTCTATCACAATATCATAGTATTAGCACTCTAAAAAAACATACTGCATATCGTATACCCGCGTGTATTTGTACATCACACTCCTCTCTAATTCTTTTGATAAATCATGGCTTTTGAGTTTGCTTATATGTTTCTATTATTGAGAATCTCCAGTAAGATGACTTGCTTTAAAAAAAAAAATCCTTTCCAGTATGGTCTTTTTTTGATATGCAAAGTTCTTTCAAGCAATCTAGATTACGAGGTTCAATAAATTTCTCCAGAAAATATAACTAGAAACTATAACATGGATTAGTAATTCTGGCTGAATCATTGTCTCATGTTATGGTCTGTACATCAGAGCGCAATGGTTCTCTGTTGGTGGACGGGGTTGGCAGTGGAACTGGAATAGTGACATGGTGTTAGAACTTGTTTTTCCTACAAGATGTGAATGGAGGGTTGTTGCTAATGGCTGGGGAACTTGGACAGGACATGATGTCAATTTACATTGTGAAAATATCAATTTGTTGACATCATGGAGGATGTACGGCATAAAATGACATTTTGATTGTAGAGAGAAGGGACATTTTAGTGCCTCTGAGTGTGTTCACCCTTTTTAAATTTGTTTTAGTTACTTTTCCAGGCAGCTAAACACTAAGAAAAAAAAAGTGAGTCATTTTGTTTACTAATGCACTGAGGCAATTAAGGATTATATATTTCTTTTGCTCATATCTTACAGTCTGGTATAACTTTTCATGGTCTTGCATCGAAACATTCATGACGTGCTTTACATATTATGTACCGCATGCACGGGCTTGTCTTTGCTGGTGCAATATAAGATTCCGTGTCTTTGAACATTGATTTTTGTCTTGGTTACAGTTCCCTAAGGACTCCCATGCTGAAATATATGTAACCTATTGCCTTTCTCATTATTGGAACTTGGAACCCACTATATGGTCCATACTGTGTCAATTTATTACCTAATACCTGTCTCGATATCACAACTCCTGATTGGTTCTGTAGTGATTCTGGCAACCTTAAAAGTTCAATCAAATTCTATTGATTCTTAGCCATATAATTTTTGTATCGAATATGGAGATTGTCCATATCTTGTACCTATGCGTTTGTGACGGATATGATCATTGTCCATAACTCCATGTCACATTTGTGTCCCTATCTGCTTCTTCAAAATATGAATATTAAATTTCTCTTCTGGAAAATATCCATATCCAATAATCCCGAATATGCATTCTATGTCAAGGCCAATGTTACAAAGTTTAAAATATTGATATCTGTATCAATATTGATCAATGGTTTTTAGTATTGATATCTTCAATATCGGTCATCAATGTTGGTGATATTAGCAATATCGGCTAATATCTGCTAACATTATAAGGTTAATATCGTGTCTGGTACCTCAAAAGAGTTAAAACCCAATATGATATTTGCCATATATATAAATATTAGAGTTGTCCAATAAGTGAAATCATGGTTATAGAAGGACCCTTCAAGCATATTGGGACTTGAGGACACTTCTCACACTCCACTGTCACTTTGAGTAATAAAATACCGACTATCACAATACAATTCTGTTCTTCCACGATAGGAGTTTTTGTGTGAGATAACTAAAACTAGATTTTTTTATTATGAACTTCTTAAAGTCAAAAAAATAGGAAAACTTATTTTGCACATGATAATGCAATTTGTAAATAGCTATATATCTAATGAGTAATCATTCAAAATGGACGGTCGAATTAGTGAGTTTGTTAGATCTAAGTCTTTAGACATACAAATTCTTGATCTGACCATTTGATTATGATCTAAACATTTAAAAACCCTTACAAACCAATTTTTGTTAGATTTCAAATGTTCTACACCGTTAAACTAACCAACTCACTATTTAGTTTGTCCTTTTTTCTTCTACTTGATGCATGGGTAAAAAGTATTCAAAACACTTGATTTTTGGTTTATAGATACTTGAAATAATATAAATCAACTTCAACGGAGTGGATCTTGTATTCGAATGTCGGATGTTGGTATTTGAGTGGGAAGGATTCGACCTCAAATCCTTCTGAAAAGACACAAGTCTCTCTCTCTCTCTCTCTCTCTATATATATATATATATATATATATATATATATATATATATATATATATATATATATATATAAGTCAGAATCCTTCCACTCAAATACAGCCCTATGATATCTGAATGTAAGATCCCCTCCGTTGAAGTTGATTTACATTATTTCAAGTAACTAAAAATAAAAAATCATGTGTTTTGAATACTTTTTTCCATTCATCAAGCATGCGTAAAATGAACATTGAAATAGTGAGTTGGTTAGTTTAACGGTGTAAAATATTTGAAATCTAACAAAAATTAATGTGAGGGTTTTTAAGTGTTTAGATCATGATGAAATGGTCGGATCGAGAATTTGTCTGTTTAAAGACGTAGATCTCAGCAATATGTTATTTTCTGCCGTCCATTTTACGCTATTTGATGGATGGAAAAAATTATTCAAATATATGATTTTTGGCTTTTAGTTACTTGAAAATAATGTAGATCAACTTCAATGGAATGGATCTTGCATTCAGATGTCGTAGGGTTGTATTTGAGTGGGAAGAATTCTACTCGAATCCTTCTGGAATGACACACGTCTCTCTCTCTCTCTCTCTCTCCTCTCTCTCTCTCTCTCTCTATACACACACACACACATATAATGAAATCCAATAAGTTTTATAATAAATTGGAAAGAAAAAGTGGCAAGTTCCTTGATACTCTACAGACACGGCTCAGGTTCAATTCCTGTATTGGAGAAGTTAGATTTTCTTTGTTGAAAATGCAAAAATTTGTGGAAAGTCTGCGTTTAAGATATAATTGTATATTATTTGCAAATTGTTCAATAAAAGTTTGGTCAGCCGAACTATTCACATATAGCCAAATAGTTTTGATTTTTCACTGATTCACAAGTTATTTACAAATTTTTGAATAATTCACTGATCTTGTGATTAGGTGTAACACTAATTAAGACCACAAGCCATCTTTATCTGAAAGAGCTAAGCTTCATATTGTTCATTTTGTTTCATCTTGTTATGTTACTCTTCAAACAAACTATTTCATTCATCGGCAAGGTATGCCATAGAAAATCAATTAACTTTTGCAGCATTGTCTTATGATCAACTTCTAAACTCTTAGCTAATTTTCTAACCGATGTCAAGTTAGCTACCTGCATACCTACGTTTTGCTTTTAAGCTAATTTTTTAAAATGTAGATCATGGATGTTCGTATGCCGTTGCAGTGAATTACTAGTTGCCCATATATCAATAACCACACACGTTCTCGCTCCTACTTGCATGTGATGGTTTCTAAAACAGTTCTGCTATAATTGGGTGTTGTTTGAAGAATACAAAGCAGATCTAAAGAGGTCGCCCTGTATGCTTACCAATTTTCAGTTTTGATAGACTGATAATAAATGTTGCCTTTAAACAAAAAAACTTGTAACAGTTATGTTAAAGTTGAAATATTGGTATTCATAGTAGGATCAGATGTTCAGTTATCTTTGTCTTGCAAAATCATGACTGTGGTGGTTATTTTCTGGTAACAACTTTGCCCAGAAGCTTAAGCTACCTTTTTTTTTTGGGGTGGGGTTGTGGGGGGCGGGGTGGGGGTGGTTAGCTAAAAATGTATATCAAGCAACTTACCACTCCCCATGGGCCTTTGGCGCTCTTGGGAAGACCAGGCCATCTTGAAAAGTGGTGCTGCTGTAGAATTGTGCTTGATAATTAATTCCATTTGATGGGAAATGCAATCATGATGGCATGTAAGGGAATCTCATCTACTGTCTCACAAGAATTGTTAATTGTTATGTAGAATAAAGCTGAAATAATTGGTATGGGTTCTTTTTCTGAAGTAAAAAATCATATTGTTTTATCTGGATTTTAGGTGATGTGTCTGCTGCTAGTGATAGAATCAAGATGGCAAGATCGGCTAGAGATTCAGATCTGGTAGGCTAAAGAGTCTTTGAGTATTTTTCTCACGCAAAGTAAACACTTAATTTACATTTGGATATCTCGATTAATTTTGCCCGAACAGTATATAGGTAGATCTTACACCATTACATTAGTTATTTGTGATTCTTAGGCTTCCGATCTTGCCTACTGGATTATGTAATCCAGTGCCCTACTGATAATAGTAAAGCAAGAGGAATGGATAATCTAATTGGAGTCTTGATAACTTGTATTCTGGATATAATTCTGCCAATTTACCCCAAAAAAAAGCTGAAAGAAGATGCAAATGCTCTGCTAAAGTGTGAGTGTGATGTACAAGTCTGTCCACCTGTGCAACTTGGGTGGAAGACTTCTGCAAAGTAGTTTGTTCTAGTTTAGTTTTTTAATAGAACATGTTTAAAGAAATATCAAATGCTTCCTATGAGTTCGCACAAAATTCTAGATTCCCCATGTTAAGTATTAGCCTACCTGAACTTGAAGAGCTTCAATAGATCTAGATGACTGTTGACTTCTGCGAAAATAATTCTCCATAAAGATCAGTATTGGTATCATTTGGTGGTTTAACTGGGATGAAGTTGATATAAATCCAGGCCTTTTCATAGTTCATATAAGCATGCATGTTCAATACGGTCATGTAGTATGGTCTATGTAGAGACTTCTCTCATGGAGAAAAAAATGTTTTCATCATTTAGTTACTATAACTTTTGATTTCTTCGACAGGTCTTATTCTGCAGTGGAGCTTCTTAAGCCCACTGCTGATGGCAGTGATACACTTCTCAAATCACTTTGGCAGCATCTAGATGCTATTATTTGCTGTTCTCTGAAGGTTTGCGCTTTTCTTGCCTTTTCCTCCATTTATTTCATTTTCCTAATGAGAACCAAGATGTTGCGGTAATCGTTATGCATATATTTCTGGAGTCATTAATACTTCTTTAGTCATTATGAACATCGAAGACAACAAGCAAACGCTGTGCGGTAACGGTCTTGCAACAAAGAGGGTGGTAGGGTATGCTTTTGTAATCTTTTTTCCTTTTACCAAACATTTCCACCCCAATTTTAGCTTCTCTACAGAAGCTGTAATAGGCTCTTTGTCTCCAACACCCCCCTCCTCCTTAGAGATGAATGCTTTTTCGTATAACAAGTTATATCATCTTAGTGCTTGTTTAGACTCAACCATCTTCTAGCCCCTTGGTTGCATGAGCTGAATCTGTGTGACAAAAAAGGGTAGGTTTACTTGTCTGCCATCTAGGAATTTCTCTTTTGCTTATAACAAACTAGTAACTCTGCTTTAATCTCTAGAGTTGAAAAGGTTGTCACATGAAAGTTTGTCTTCAAATATTGGTCAATTCTCTTATAGATCTTTATTGACCTCCAGTCTTACTTCATAGCTGAGTCCATTTTGATCGGACATGTAAGTTTTCGCTTAATATGGTAGGCAGGGAAGAAATAGGTGAAATATCTTTGGTTAAATGTTTGTCTCTTTACAATTTTTCTTGTTGGAAAGATACGGATGCTAGAACATTTCGTTATTTTTCTGGAAACATCGACTGGTGAGATGACAGTAATGCTTGCCTCTTATTTTTTATGTTTTGCAGCAAATGCCAGTTTTCACATTTGCAAACCAGGCAGGACTTGACATGCTTGAGACAACACTGATTGCCCTGCAAGACATTACTTTGGAAAAGATATTTGATGACCAAGGAAGGAAAACTCTCTGCACCGAGTTCCCAATATAATACAGCAGGTCCCTAAATCTCCTATTTCAGTCTTAAATATATTTATGAACATGAGAAACTTAAAGAAGAAAAATATAATTGGCTTTAGCATCGAACTTTAAGGAAGCTGCATGCTTCAACATTGTGCTCAGTCCGAGAGGAGAGCATCAGTTACCTATCAACAAACTCTTGTCATTTGAGCCCTTCATTCCTCTTTGCTTCCAACTGTTATTATCTGCCGTGTAGTTTATATTTTGTATTGCTCCTCTTTTTACTGTTTCTAATCTTTTGTTTCAATCTGCAGGGCTCTGCTTGCCTTCAAGGTGGTATCTGTATTTCCAGCATGGGAAGGCCAGTCTCGTACGAGAGAGCAGTGGCATGGAAGGTGTTTAATGATGAAGAGGAAGCCCACTGCATCTGCTTCATGTTGGTGAACTGGTCCTTTGTTTAGGGCACTTCTCCGGGAAAAAACAGATGAAGCAAAGCGAATGAACGTAAAATATCCTATTATATGTACCTACTTGTACTTTTGATATGAGGAATGGCCACCGCATTTTAGACTTGAGACTAGCTTCGTCCCTATGAAAATGATACCTTTTTTAAGGATCTGTTTAATATGCTTCTTCTGTGTCTTAGCTATGACTAACATCCGATCTTTATATCATACCTATTTAGGATTATGTATTGATTGTGTGACTTTGTCTGAGTTAATCATGGCGTGTGCACTTATTACTCATCTTTATCTGTATTATACTAGAGTATGATCAGTGAACTGTATCCTCTTTGATGCTGAGGACTTTCAGAGTTCAATTTGGCTGCAGGTCCGTATTTTATCTGGGACATGCTAAGTTCTTTCCTCTGAAATCTGAGTCTATAAAAACTGATACTGTAGCTTCTCTCATCAACCCTCCAGTTTTCATGCCTGAGGGGACTTCAGCTTTTACACAGAACAGTTCATTTCAGTAGTTGAGGTACAGAGTTTAAGAAAATACACCAATGTTCTGAGTATCTGTTAGGCTCAAATAAATATCTCCGGATTTCCTAATATGTTAAGTTCCTTGAGGGAGTTCTTGAATTTCTAACGGTTGTTCCAAATTTGTTACCACTGTTTGTTTTTCTTCTCATTTGACTAATCCTGGAACAAGTCATCAGAGTGTAGCCTGTAAATTTTGTTGCGATGCATTTCACAATGATGTGAACTAGAATAGAGAAAAATCAGACACCGCCAACATCTCTGCTGGAATTTTTCTTGAGCATGTACCTCGAGTTGCTGAGATGCAGCAAGATTCTATTAGGTCATCATTATGCATGCTGTATCGCTAATCCGCCCCGTGCATTACTGCGTCGAGGGGAAGAATCCATCACTCGTTGAGAGAGAGAGAGAGAGAGAGAGAGAGAGAGAGAGAGAGAGAGCTCACGAGGACGGCATCTCTCTCATCCCATCACTGAATGCTTGAAAGCAGAAAGTAGCAGGTGATTTGGACTTGAGAGGGGACCAAATATACAGTTACACTTTGCAACAACAACTCTTGCACACGGATGCCTGTGCACCCCCCCCCCCCCCCCAATCTCGCCCCCTCTCCCCTCTTTCTGCGCGCGCGCGTGTGTTCTGTCTAGTCAACCTGCAAGCATGCTAAAGTAGGGAACAAAGACTCGGCCCGTATCCGACTCGTCCAGATCCGAGCCGACTCGGGGGTTCGAGTCGAACCCGAATCGGTTCCGACTCGGAGCCGACTCGATCACTTGGCTCAGAGACTCAGCCGAGTCGGCTCTGAGTTGGAACTGATTCGGGTTCAACTGTGCGCCCATGATCGAATATAAAGGGTGGGGGGGGGGGGGGGGGGGGGGGGGGGAGCACGAGCGACGGAAACAAAATTTTTCCGCCGTTCACCCTCGTTCCATCGTCGCCCTCGCTCCGCCGTGCCCTCGCAGGTACCCCGTCAATCTCTACCTCTCTCTCCCTTTGCGTCTCTCTCCGTCGATCTCTCCCCCTCTCCCTCTCTCCTCTCCCGTCGATCTCTCCCCCTCTCCCTCTCTCTCTCTCTCTCTCTCCGTCGATCTCTCTCTCCCCCCTCTCCCTCTGCGTCTCTCCTTCGATCTCTCTTCCTCTCTCTCCCCGTCGGTCTCTTCCCCGTCAGTCTTTCTCCCCGTCGATCTCTTTCTCTGTCCCTCTCTTCCCTCTCTCTCCCTCTCTCCGTCTCTCTCTCTCTCTCACACTCTCTCTTCGTCGATCTCTGTCCCTCTCTCCTCTGCGTCTCTCTCTCTCTATCCCTCTCTCCCCCTCTGTCTCCATCTCCGTCCCTCTCTGTCTCCACCTTCGTCGATCTCTGTTCCCCTCTCTCTCCATCGATCTCTCTCTCTCTCCCCCCCTCCCCTCTCCGTCTCTCCTCTGTTCCCCTCTCTCTCCCCCCTCTGTTCTCTCTCTCTCCCAGTCCCTCTGTTCCTCTCTCCCCTCTACATCTCTCCTCTATTTCTCTCTCTCCCCCTCTGAGGTCTTCTCTCCCTCAGTCCCTCTCTCTCCCGTCCCTCAGTCCCCTCTGTTCCTCTCTCTCCTTCTGTTCTCTCTCCCTCTCTCTCTCCCTCTCTTCTCAATCTCTCTGTTCTCAATTATTTGAGTTTAATTTAATTTAAATTAGTTTTTAGTTTAGTTAAACTTAATTTAGGTTAATTTAATTTAATATAATTTTGTAGTTTTAATTAAGTGAGGTAGTTTAATAATTTTATTGAAGTTAGGTAATTAAGTTAGTTTAGCTTAATCTAGTATAAACTAGTTTAGTTTAATTTAATTCAGCTTTAATTTAGTTAATTTTAGTTTTAATTTAATTTAACAGATAATTTTTTAAATTTCAGTGCAGTTCCAAAGCAGCGGATATTGGATGGGAACATGGTACCCTATTGGTGGAAATAGAAAACTTGTGAAGTGTAATTATTGTAGAAAACAAGTCTATGGTGGTATCACTACATTGAAGCAATATATAGCACATGTACCGATCAGGTGGAAGGATGCTTGCGAGTACAAAAAGAGGTATCTCAAATAATGAGACAACATCTTTCTGAATGTAGTAATGAAAGAGCGGTTTATAAAATCCAAGAAAGAGCGATTTATAAAAATTTAAGTGAGGAAGATTTTTATGATGTGACCAATGAAGATTCTGATAATAAAATTGAAGAAGTTGATAGTTTAGAAGCTGAAAGAAGACAACTAAACAAGTTATAAAAGAAAGTCGTGAAATTGCTTGGAGATTGGCAGAAGGGCATACAAGAGATATTGGTAGCAGTAGTTCGCAGACTTCAGGATCAGGAATTAACCATGAATTGCGTCAGAGTATTACTACGAGAGAAGCTAAAATTTCAGCTCGTGGTATTGATCCTTACATGTTCCCAACAAAACAGAAATCAATCAAAAGTATGTTCTCAACTGAGAATATTAAAAAGGTTGAAAACTCCATGGCAAAATTCTTTCACTACAATGTAATATCATTCAATGCAGCTGATAGTGGTCTTTACTACCAAGCCATGATTAATACTATTGCGGAGGCAGGCCAGGTGTAAAAGGCCCTACAGGGTACCAGATTGACAATCTTTATTTAGAGGAGGAAATAAGAGAAATTGAAGTATATATTACTTCAATAAAAATAAAATGGCCGTAGTATGGTTGCACGATCATGTGTGATGGCTGGAGTTCAGGGAATAGAAAGCCTATTGTTAATTTCATAATTTATTATGATAAAAATATGATCTACCATACTTCTGTTGATACTACTAATATCTCGAAGACTGCTGATTATATATTCTCGCTAATGGATAAAATTGTTGATGAAGTTAGTGAAGAAAATATCGTGCATGTTGTAATAAACAATGAGGCAAATTTCAAAGCAGCTAGTCATTTATTGATGGAAAAGAGAAAATATTTATTTTGGTCTCTCTGTGCTGTACATTGCATTGATTTGATGCTTAAAGATATTGGCTCAGTGAAATCAGTCAAGGAGAGATTAGATTATGCTAAGATGATCACATCATTCATTTACAACAGCCTCAAAGTGGTGAATTTAATGAAGCTATTTTCAGAGATAGAGATTTGTTGAGGCAAGGTATAATATGGTATGTCACTGAGTTTATTTCTATTGAAAATCTTATTGGCTATGAATAAGATTTGAAAAGAATGTGTATGACTACCAAATGACGTGAATTCAACAAGAAAAAGAGTAGAAGAAGTGTGAGAGATAAGGTTTTTAATCTCATTCTGACTGACCAGTTTTGAAAGAAGGCAAGAGAGGTCAAACATTATGGATCCTCTTGTTAGAGTCTGAATATAATGGACCAGAACAAGAAACCTACATTATCTATTATATATGAAGCTATGAATAGAGCAAAATTGGCTATAAATGCATCAAATAAGAATTGGAAGAAGTACTGGGATATCATTGATAGAAGATGAGAGAGACAATTGCATATACACTTGTATGCTGCTGGTAATTCATTTGCCTATAAATCATATTTGTTGACTAGAAATTAAAAATCTCATATCATAACAATTATTGCTTAAATTATTGCAGCATATTTTTAAATCCATCACTCTAATATTAAAAAACTTTTCTACACATTCAGAAGTGAGAAATAGATTTAAGGAGGTCATTAAAAGATTGAAGCCAGATTTAAATAAACAAGTAAGAGCTATTAATAAGACAATAATAATTTATTTATTTCATCGATATAATGTTATGTAAATATTAACACCTATGATGTGTATTCTCACAGATAAAATTATTTGTGGATGGAGTTGGAGAATTTGAAAGCTCACTGATTGGAAGAACAGTGCAACAATCTCTTCTAGCTGATTGGTAGATTAATTATGGCAAAGAAACTCCCAATCTGCAAAAAATTACCATCAAAGTTTTAAGCCAATCATGTTCTTCATCGGGTTGTGAAAAAAATTGGTGAAAAAAAATTAGAGCACGTGGTCGCTGATTCATCAAAATTGCGCAACCGGTTGGCAATGAAAGAGTTGCATAAACTAGTATTTATGCATTACAATATACGGTTGCGAGTAAGAAACTTGACATGCAAAAGCGACACTGATGATTATTACAACAATTGATCTGAACAATATTTCAATGATATATTTTGGATCAGTAGATACGGGAGGGAGAACAACCGATGTTATCACCAAATAATTTAAGTTAGTTGGATGAAGGTATTCGTCGTAGTGACGAAGTGGCGATGATGGCGGTGATGATGACGACGATGTTGATGGCGGTGATGATGACGATGTTAATGGCGGTGACGGTGGTGATGACGACGACGACGGTTATAGAGGTGATGGCGGTAATGATGAAGAGACTCATGGTGTTGGTGGAAACTAACGAGGTGGTGCTATGACATGGGATTCAGAATATTATGCCACATAAGATATAGATCATGGAGCCCGAGCAGGGATTCGTAACAATATAGGCATTTGGATCAGTTGATTGATTTCAATTCTAGCGATGATTATTCGAGCGGAGATGATAACTACTCACATGGTCATCATAGTCTTGAAGGCCATTTACAGGAGTTAGGTTTGACATCTGGCCAACATTTTAGCACTGATTATTCTAGCACTGGTGAATATTCTACTAGCCGTACTGAATATCAAGGTTTTGGTTATTATCACCATGGAGCTGATATTGCACAACCCCTACCGCCATATTATTCTGATGCTAGATTCTCTGGCTAATCATCTCAGCCTATAGAATCTCACCCATAAACATATTATTATGCTTATGGAAACTATATACCTAGTTTTATACTTATCGTGGGGATGATGATAATGAGGATTTTGTGCCTCCTCGTAATTCAATGTGAAAATGACTATATTAGCAGGTTCTTAGGAATTATTTTGTGCAAGTTACTATATTATACATGTATTTTGATATCTTTCTACCGACGATGCTTGTATTTATACTTTCATTTTATGTGTTGCGTGCTAGGTGATATGTTTTGAATATGTGATAAATGAATTTTGATGTCTACATTTATTTATGATTTGTCATGATTTTTTCATAATTTTTTTAACGTTATATGTAGAGTTTTACGCGCATCGTCCGAGTCCGATTCGAGTCGCCTAGACCAATCCGTCTTGGTTCCGGCGGAGTCGGCGGCCGAGACGAAGACTTTGAACCATGTGCTGAAGTGCACATCCTACTCAAGTCTCAATATTTTAGAGGTTTTTCCATTAAGTTGTTAGCTGATAGGAATCAATAGGTGTGCTGAGACATCCTAGCTATGCTGGCACTTCTTAATACCCTCATCATCTACCTATTCTCAACATATTATTAATATTGTTTGTTCTGACAACTAATCAATGTTACCGATCTAATTGGTCAGGTCGGTGAATATCAGGTGGAAAGTTTTCCATTTAATAGAACGTTCCTTAATTACAGAACTACCTTTCAATTACCTTTCTTAGTTAAAACCAATTAGACTGGTATTAGTCAGTCTCAATATGCAATATTATTTATGAACATAAATATTCTAGCATAACCCCTATAAAAAGAACGTTAGTTTAATTATACAGCAAATGGAGTGAGGTACGCATGTAGTGAATCTCCTTAAGACAATTACGTTCCTCGCTATGGTGCTAGCGGGTTACTGAAAGCTGGTCATCTAAGATACAACACTCTTTCACGGTATTTAGATAGTACTACAAAATCACTGTACAGTCGAACCATAGTTAATCAGTATCTTCACTAGTTGGAAATCAATACAGTTGGACGAAGAAAAATTTCAGGGAGAACATTTGTCTTAATATGGAGGATTATTCACTATAAGAAAAGGAGGGAGAGAGAAGAATTTATGTCTTATGATGTCATAAAATTAGACAACAATTTTGTTTATATTAAAGAATCTGTTGAATTTTTTGATTCTGTTTTTCAGATCGAATCTTTAACAGATCTTTATAGATTCTGTTTTGTAGAGAGGAAGAGGAGAAGAATTTCTTCTGCATACTATTTATAGCGCTCCTGGGAACCCCATTGGCAGTTGCGATGGTTCCTGTCTGAACCGTTGCGATGGTTTCGTCCAACCGTGCACTACTAGATTTGGGTAGCGGGTGGATCTGTATCCAATACCCGCGACCCTTTAGCATCTGTGTGGCCCCCCATTCAAAAAGAATCGGACCGGACCCGCACCCAGGCCTGGGCTTCGGGTCGGGACGGGGCAGGCGATGGTGGTGGCACGCGCGTATGGGTATGGTTTTCTCCAAACGCGCACGAAAACTCCAAGTACCCAAAGGGCACACTCTTTGTTCCCATCTTTCCATATTTAAACACTTCAACTTTTTACTCCATATCCAATGTGGGACTAAATATTTTCCCTACCTTTAGTCCCTTTTAGCTATTGAATTAGGCTAATTTTTGACTTGAAATTCATTCATTCGATAACGGAATTGAACATGTGAATATACCATGTTCATCCCAAATGGAAGAGAACATACACCAACCATTATCCTGTTGATTCTATCAACAGATCTCACCTAAATTCAGCTCAGATTCGTTTCAAATTCTTCATTTTCCCAACAATCCCCCACACTAAATGGAGATTTAAGGAATTGACACACTATGAGACTGACTCTACAATGAAAGATATTTTAGAAAAGAAACTGCATCCGGATAGGTGAATTAGATCTTGAACCTTTCATAGCGAAAACTTTATCGGACTTACTGGCTACTCAGTGAACTAAACCTTGAACTGTCAGCCATTTATTCAAGCCAAGTCAACAAGCCTCACACAGTAACTTTTCAAAATCAATTTTGGTTCTCGGTTGTGTCCATTTTGGTCCTAAACATTCTTAGTTTCAGAGAGTATCTTTAAAGAATCACAATCTCCATAGAGACTCCCAAAAAGCCGACTCAACTCTATACTCACATAGATGATCATCCTATTAAGAGTAGTCTATTCTACCCCACTTGTTTTAATAACAAGATATAGACATCATTAAAAGCGTTAAGTTTATCCTAAATTCATTTGTAAAAAGCACTTGGATGCATTATAGGAATATTGTTGAGTCAAGCTCCTAAGTGCTTACTCTCAGAGTCAATCATAATTAGTTTTTCTTTTTGAACTTAGTCCATGGGATCTCCAGTCGCTAAGTGAGATTTTCATTAAGCTGACTTGATAAGGTTAGGCTTTTAGTCGCATTTTATACGCTCTCTATTTAAACCTTTAGTAAACGGATCCGCTAGATTATCTTTTGACGATATAAGTCAATAAAGATAATTCTATTTGAGAGCAACTGCTTCACGGTGTTATGTCTACAATGTGTATTTCTAGACTTACCATTATGTATAAATTTTGTGCCCGAGATATCGCTGCTTGATTATCGCAGTGAGTACATATGACACCTGACTTGGGCCATAATGGTATATCTTTTAAAAATTATCGAAGCCATTCTGCTTCTTCTCCAGCCTTATCAAAGCTATAAGTTCTGATTCCATTATGCAACAGGTAATACATGTTTGTTTGAAAGATTTTCTTGATACGTTGGGCCATATCCATGAGTAAAACTATCCGTTTAGTTGATTTAGATTCATTAGAATCTGCAACCAATTAGCATCGTTGTACTTTCAAGTACAGGTGGATATTTTTTATATTTCAAGGCATACTCCCTGATTTTAGATATATAGCCTATTACTCGTAGTAAGAGCAATAAAATGATATCATCAGGGTTACTACTATTTATCTGCTTTAGTTTGCTTACGCGTAAGCAATATCAGGTCTAGTGCAATTCATTAAATACATTAGATTTTCGATAAACTGAGAATACCCCACTGTCGTGTTGCAGTTCTTGTATTCTTACGAAGGTGGATGTGTGAAGAGAAAAAATTCGAATGCTCTTTTATCCCATGTTCCTTAAATCTTTCTATCATCTTAGATATTGAGATTGACTGTTTCCATTTGGTATTCTTGTAATTTTAATTTTAAAAATTACATCAGCAACACCCAGATCCTTCATATCAAAATTATTGGATATCATCTGTTTTGTAGATTTAATAATCTCAACTTAGTCCTAAGTATCAACATGTCGTCTACATAAAGACAAATAATGATAACATGTATTTCCAATTGTCTTAGTGTAAACACACTTATCACATCATAATGATAGTGAATTCATCTTTGATCATGATAGTATCAAAATTTTCATGCCACTGTTTTGAAGTCTATTTTAAATCATATAAGGAATTTTACCAATTTACACACTTTGTATTCTTGGTTCTTGTTATAAATCCTTCAGGTTGCCCCATGTATATTACTTCATTTAAGTCGCCATTTAGAAATGCAGTCTTGACATCTATTTGATGAATATCTAAGTTGTGCAATGCTGCAATCGCAATTAACATTCGAATGGATGTTATTCTTGTTACTGGAGAATAAGTATCGAAGTAGTCAAGGTTCTTTTTTATCGATAATCTTTGGCTACTAATCTAGCCTTGTATTTATCGATAGATCCATCGAGTTTTAATTTTCTTTGAAAATTCACTTACTCCTGATTGGTTTACTGCAGGAGGCAAGTTTGCCAATTTTCAGGTGTGATTACTTAGGAGGGATTCTATTTCGCTGTTTACAGCTCTTTTCACTTTTGTGCTTCTGGTGTAGACATAACCTCTTCAATTGTTTCAGGTTCTCTTTCA